>JABUQX010057326.1:7500-42500 GCA_015478945.1 Trachelipus rathkii
CAGGGAAAAAAAGATGCTGCAGCATGCGAGCAGTGTCTTACAGTACGAGCTACCATTTTGGTAAGTGACTGAGGCTTGACCCAAACTCAAACAGAGATGATACCACTACCCTTTTTCCCGTTTGCTGCTGTCGTGTGGAGGAAATTCTTGTTGTTCTGTTATTCCTTTGGGTCACACTTCATATGCTCTACTAGAATAAGTAAGACAAGATTCACCAAAAACTCACTAATACATACTATGAAAAAATACAAATAGATCCCGATTCAAAGTGAGAGACATATATGGCAAATGACAACACACGGAACCTCATCATTTATTTTTGAACTATTTATTGTATGATAAGGTAGACCACAGACTAATATGAGCTTCTGATCCTCCTGTGGTCCTACATAAGTATTCCTTCCGCTGCCCTCCAAATGTATTATGGCTTTATTTATCGAGCCTATTTTATGTAATGCACATTCTCTCAGAAAGGAGATGAGGAGATCCCGTGTTCAGTCTCCCATAATAATTAGCATCTCATTAATTTAACTCATAATTCTTTAAAATTACCTATATCGTCGTTCTTGTGATATGTTGCCTTCTAGCTAGGCTGTCACATATGTAAGTCCAACTCGACCTCGGATCCAAGGGTTCTTGGCCAGCATTAATGACTTGTGATCACTACTGGAAATAATTGCGCACAAAATAATGTTTTTCAAACATACCATACGTTAGTTATATTCACTATACCTTTATATCATTGAATATTTGAACTCAAAGTAGTACAGTTACTATATATGATCACCTATATAATATATATACTATATTTATCTCAACTATACTATTTATATATACTACTCAAGTTTATACTGATAAATATATATATAACCGAACAATGTGTATTGATAATAGTGAACAAGGATTCTGAGTTTATTACAGCTATTATGAGAGTAAGAATAAGTATCTATAATACTCTATTCACTAACCAACCTGACCATAATGATTATATTATCAATAAAAGATAAATAAGAGTAATATATTAATCGCTATATTATATATAATATAAATGAATATATTTATTTATCTTAATATGCTCTTATTTTTATATATAATAGATCGTATATAGCTAGTTATTTATTTTGTATTGGTAATTTTTACTATAATGCTTACAATAATTATATATAAAATAATATCCTAATATTATTTAGAATTAAAGTTTCATAAATATATTACTTATTTATTATTTATTATATACAAATATATTTATCATATATATATATATACTATACTATATATAATATTTTATTATATATATAATACTATATTATTACACAGAATTCTTATAAAACTGCTATTGTGAGATATGAAAGAAGATCACTCAAACTGATATAAAAACACGTACGCTCTTAATGTTGCATATCTCGTTTTTGAAGTGTATCAATATACGATCATAGATGTTTTTCTTCCATAACACAAACATTGTCTCTCTTCTGTAAGAGAAGTATAGACTTCTTATATATTACACGAAAACTCTATGCAAGGCTTGTCAATGAATATCCCTCGATTTTTCATTGTACTTATATAACTTTAATGTATTAAAAATTGAATTTATTTATTAGTGTTTTAAAAAGAAAATTTGGTGAAGAAACGAAGTTGGGAGAGGACCACCTCTCTTATTTTTTTAGCCAATTGCATATATTAAAATACCTAAGAATAAAGTTACCCATTAATTAATAACACAATCTGACATTTACGATCATTCTTATAATTAGTTAACCATATGACAAATTTATTAATATTATACTCTAGACTCTCTAAGAGTATATATAATTTATATAGATGTGTTAATAAATTCTTCAGTAATTTCATTTGTGGTGTAAGATTGAAACTTCGTGTCACAGGTATTACGCTAACTAGAGCGTAAATGAATAAATAGAATAAATAAGAATAATCGCATGTTTCATCTAGTTCATATATCCCGATTAATAATATATATAAATATTATTCAGGGCTTTTTTTTGTCTTTTTTATTTTTTTTATTTTTTTTTTTTTTTTTTTATATTTTTTTTTGCACTTTAACACCGCCCACATTCACTCATGGGCAAAACCTATTCATAGGAGGGTATGTGCTCATATTTTATACATTCAACGAGTATGACAAATGCATATATACCAAGGAGAGAGCAGCTTCACATTCTCAATCAGTCAATAGACCAGTTTACAGATACTCTGAAGGTCTTCTAACACTTTGTTATGGGCTGAGTTGATCTCTTTATCACTGATATCTACGCAGGCGAATAGAATGAGTTACAAACATTACTGATGGGTGTTCTCACAACCCTTATGTACAGCCTTTTAACAAGCTAAGGGTTACACTATTCTTTATAAAATATTTTTTGTGTATACCCCAATTATATTATTAACCCCAGAACTCAGAGGCAAAACGACTTAGGTACACTTGAGTATAAATACAAATTAATATTATTAAATAAATAAAGGGGAACTCCCTCAATTATACATGTTCTGATTTACTTATTTGAATCTGGATAAATCAAGAAAAAAGTTTATCTAAAAAAATAAATAATAAATAAATTAAAAATAAATATAATGTATACCATTTTTGAGGTCTCGAAATGTGTCCCTAAGATTGGAGTTTTAGATTAGTTAAAGATTATCAATAAATCCCATAATATTTTTTCGATAATTGTGTATATGAGTTTTCAGTCATTATATAAGAAAAGTATGTTTTTTCCAGAGTAATCAATCATGTGCCATGGGAAGCTATGATCTATTTCCTGCAGGAGAGTGGAGATTATCAATAAGCACAATTGAAAGAGACTGCAGAAACCTTCGGATGAACGTTGTTCTAAAAGATCGACAAAGTTAACAGAATCGGTAAAGAGACTGAACTAAATTGCAATACTTAAATCTTTATATAGAAACATACTGTATTTTTACTATGCATATAAGATTTAAACCTTCCTTAATCACTATAATGTCTTAAGATCTATCATGTACTCTACTGGTAAAATCTGCGAACAATACTTCACAACTTGCGTCCGTGATAACTCCTGCGAGCACTACTCTTTCTCAAAAGTATCAGCACATCGCAGGCATGATCCGTACTCTTTTTTGTGACTTCCATGCTCTCTGAATTTATTACTATTTACCTAAGTCTGCATAGTCATATCCTGCGGCGTAATAGTCCAGCAGTAATGGAGACACAAACACTAAAATTCAAAAGGTCTAGGACAAGTGTATTCAAACTGAATTTCACCACACTGAATGCTTCTACAATTCAAAAAGTCATTGCACATAAAATCAATTTATTATTTTAACTTCACCCTCACTTATAGTTTCTTCTAACTCACATTCACATCTTGAGAAATTCAGAAACTCACATTACTGCACATGAACATCCTTGCGTCGTTTTGTCATATACTTCTAAGCATCTATGTTTAGATTTTATTGTAATTTGGCAATGTGCGCATTATCTTTCTGTTGCAAAAATGAGATTTATACTCATCATCAGCTATCTTTTTATATTGCAATGGATGTCAGAACGTTATTTTTTTTATTAAAGTAATTTTATGGTCATATATTTTATATATATAATTAATATTATTATATATATATATAAATTATATATATATTAATATAATTAATATATTATATAATATAAAACAAAAACAAAGGGGATATATATATATAATATATATATATATATATATATATATATATATATATATATATATATATATATATATATATATATATATATATATTATATATATATATATATATATATTATTATATATTTATTATATCTACTTTTCTCTTCGTAGTTTTTTATGTAGTATTATTGTTAACCCTTGGTTTTATGCAAACTTTGTGTAATTAAAGATAAATTAGGTTTTCAAAATAAATAAAAAATAAAATAATAATATAATAATAATAAGTATTGCGAGGCAAAAGGAATCAAAAGATTGTTGAAAACGGTTCAAGAATACCTGTAGCCTCCGCCCATGTCACAGTCATCTACAGGAAGGTTTACAAGATTTTAATTTAGTTGTAATTTTAAGCACGTTGAAAAAACTAATACGACTGAAGAGGTTTCTGATGAAATGAAAGCTATCGTATAAATATTCTCTTTCAACGTGCACGTGCCCTATAAAGTTAATTTTTCTACTGTTTTAAATAGATATTTTTTAATTGAACTATTAGTAGTGAATAGCATTTAAAATAAAAATTTTACTACAATCAAGTTTGCATAAAACAAGGTTAAGCAATAATACATATATATATATAATATTATTATATAATAATATATATAATATATATTATATATATATATATATATATATATATATATATATATATATATATATATTATATATATAATATAATTTATATATTATATATAATATTAATAATATATATATATATTAATATATATATACTATATTAATATAGGGAGTGAGATGTGATGAGGAAATATTCAATACGCCCATTAAGAGGGCTTCGAAGTATACTCAGATAGGGTAAGTATGGGGGACGTTATTATTATCATAATATCACTCCTGTAATTAGGGTAGTGAGTATGAGAGGACTACTATCATCGAGCCGTACCATAATATCTCTCATATAAACTCCATCAAAAGATAGAATCGTGTGTAGTATCATCATAAATATACCTTCCCTCATGTGCATTTAGAGACGCAGGACAATTTATATAAGTGTCATCCATATAACTAGACGCTTTCATTGTTTGTATATTTTTGACACCAGTCGCATAGAAGACCTGTTTTCGAAATAACACTCATTGCTCATTACTGTGAGTACAGAGTTATATCATAAACTTCTTGGGTGAAGTTCCTAAGTTTTGTTACGTATCATTTTTGAGATATATAATTAATTTTTTATTTAAAACCTACATTAGCCTTTAATGAAGTATTAAAATTCCATTACGCTAAGGGTTAAGATTATATTCACCAGAGTGTTTCACCGAGTCGTTGTCGACTTTTTTGGGTTATCTTGTGGCATTCACTCGTAGCATGAATATCGAGACTCAAGGAGTTGCGAGAATTATTCTTATCCCTTAATTTGGCTTCGGTGCTCCGTGAGAGTGGGATGAGACCTCGTATCTTCTAGATCGATCGGAACGTTGACAACTATTATCTTATGGTAATTTGCGATAATATTTACTTCAACGGGCGCTGGTCTACCTCTTCCTCTCCCTCTCCCCTACGGGGTATGGACACAACGTCCCCGTCATCTCGTGCCTCCCACGTCCGGCTCGACTCCTCCCCCATCTGGGGCGTGAGATTATCTAATATAATATATATATATATAAATATTAAATATTTATAATATATTATTAGTATATATATATATATTATATCATATATATATATATTTAATTATATTTATATAAATTATTAAATATATTATATATATCATATTATATTATATCATATTTTATTTATGTATATTATTAATATATATACTATTAGTATATAACTAGTTATATATATATATATAATATATATATATTATATTATATATATATTATATTAATATATATAATATATATATAATATATATATATATATATATAATTATATTATATTATATTTATAATATAATTATATATATAATTTATATATATATTATATATATATATATATATCAATATTATATTATATTCGATAACCTTTAGTCCACAATCGGACCGCTATCAGGAAGTATATTCGGTCTAACGCTTGAGAGTCTGAACGGTGTGAGTATGGCGGTACTCGCCAGATTGCATAAAAATTTCTACTTGACGGACTTCACGTGTACGAATAATAATATAGGAATACCATAAAATATAATATAATAAGAAAAATATTTTTTAAAACAATAAATAAAAAGCTGCAAAACTTTATGAGAAATACAATTAAATTGCAGAATGTTTTTTTTTATTCAAAAGAAAAAAGAAAATTCAAAATTATTGAAGAGACGGATACAAAATCACCATTTAATGCTAACATATCACCTTTATCTTGATAATCCTTGGTTGTATGAATAAAGGCTGGACTTAAATACCGAACTAAATCATGCGCGAGGTCGAGACTTAGTTTAAGATATCGAGTCGGTTCGAATAAAAGAAATGTTGATGAGATGAGTTGGTTGCTCGTCCAATGAATGTCACTTCTGATTATTGCGCATCCCTAGATAACGCCACTTAAAGAGCATAAATAGTAACTTTAGCGACTATGTGTTTGGTTGTGATTTACTTAGCGGAGAAAATTCTAACATGGCATCTTGAACAGCGTGTTGGTAGAGAAAGTAGGTCGTTGAGTGGAAAAAAATATATAGAAAGAGGAAAATGGTTTTCCGCCATTAAATCTCAATGGAAACTCCGATAATCCATCAATAAAAGGCATATTAAAATAGACATCCAGGAGCTACCGGAGTTCACTAACCCATCCTGTTAAAGAAGCAAACATGCAGCTTCGCTCCAAAAAGGTGTCACAAAATAAAATGTCAATGGGGTTATCACCCCCAAGAAAAGGTAAGGTTTTCGCGCGCTTATTCACTTTTTCCATCTTCCATATAGTTTTGCATCGAAATTGAATCTTTTTTTTTATTCACTGACCCCACTAGACAGTACCCAATATTCCAAAATATATAGAAGTTTTAACCTTTGGAAATCAATTCTAGATGCACGTGTTTATGTGTTACATTGAGAAAGCAGAAGTCTGAAATAAAATGTTTTCAAAAATAATTGATAGGGATTGAGTAGAAATTATAGTCTAAATAATTATGGTCTAAAAGTAAAAGTATCGGTATAAATAAATCCTTTTTTATCATAAAAAAAAAATCGAAGATAAAATTTCTCATCCATTTATTTTTAAATCAATTATATGAACATCGCTTCCCGCATATTCTATGGAGTACCTGCCTAAATTTTATTCATTTGATTATTTAAAGTTATCAGTCTATAACCTTTAAAATGAACAAATTTTCATCTGCAGCCATAAATACTAACTAATATGGTATCAAACAATTACCTGAGAATAACCGTTAACGTTGATGGGTAGTACATTCGATATCCTGAGAAGGTTAACAATAGAAAAATTATTCAGCACGAGTTCGAACTTTGCAACATTTTCTGGCGATATTTCGCTGGATAGCTATTCCTGTGCTGGTCTCTGATACGTCATTTTAAAGTAATTCTGAAATTACTTGAAGTTCTTTCCCACAATTGGGCTTTTGTGAGTTAAAAAGTTCCCTTATTTAGAATCTGAAAAATTGATATTATTTATTCATTACTTACAGAATGCATAAAAATGTCTTATTTAAAATACTGTTCATTCTCTGCTGATGTTGACTAGGAATGTTTATTTTCATGCAGCTAGTAGCGGAAAACGGAATGCGGATGAAATCTAGAGGTTCCGTTTTATTCTAATAGTGAATGAATGAGAATCATTCAAATCAGTATTTGTAAAGTGAGAATATGATATAATAAAGATACATATTTAAGGTAAAAGAATGATAGATCTTCCGAAAATTGCCTCCTGAAAAGTAGAGAATATTGCATTTTAATGCTAACTACAAGATCATTCAAAGCACTGTAAATTTTTTTCTGTATATGTGACACTCATAACGGTCTTTAAAATATATGCTCATTATTGCTGCAATTCTTATATTCATTGATATGTCGGATGCTTCCATAATTGCTAATAGATCTTAGTGCCAAGAACTATAAAGCAAATATGGTTCCTTTCCAAAGACTAAATATAAAACTTCTTCCTAAATATAGTTAAATAAACCAATTGTAATATTAACTTTTTTGACTATATAAATATTTATTTGAAATTAGATTTGGTAGTATCTAGTTCTATGTATCATTTTAAAAATAAAATGCTCCAGCAAAAAAAAAAATAATATAATTAAAATATTAAAAAGCGAAAAAAAATAAAGAATAATAATAAAAAATAAAAAATAAAAATAAAATTTGAAAGATTTAGAGAATTTACCTTCTTTTTGTGTTAAAATGATTGATGTTAAAATATAATATGAAGATGTACACACATATTCTTCATGGCTGTTTAGGCGCAATTCAGCGAAGGTGAATCTAAACTTCTAAAGTTCTTATATCGAAAAGTCGCGAGCTCACAGGCAGCAATAGACTGTCCACACAAATGGCGACCTTGACAGATAAAAAAGAGGTTTCCTGAAATTAAATGCTGTTTCAACTTAGAGTATTAAAATTATAATCCTTTTTGTTTGATCTATTTATTTTATTATATTTATATTTTTCCAATATTTTATTTATTTTTTATTAGCGAATGTAAAGGTTCCTGAAACTGAAATTATTCGCTCGCGACCTAACCTGAATTGAAATAGCTATATGGATCGGCAGCTTTGCAAAGTTTACAGAATCAATATATTTAACAATTTTCATTATGCCGACTTTGTTAATTAACAATTGTTTGCAGTATGACGATTGTTGATCGAATTCAAGTAATTTTTCTACATATATATCACCCTTTTAAAAATTCAGTCAATTGACTATTCTATATAATTTATCTACCGGATTATCGAGCAACGAATATTGTGTGCCTCTTCATATTCGTTTAGATCTTAGTTTCTTTTTGAATCTTACGCATAAACATTAAACCTCTTTTGTTTTAATTTATTTAACTTACGATTCTTTTAGATCACCTTAGACTCAACATCTGAACACATTTTCCTCTACGTCTTCTCTTTCAATTTGAATCTATTATTCTGGGCAATTTCAAAGTTTACCACGTCAACGGCTATTTCCTTTATTGCTCTCTAAATACAGACTGTGGAATTAAATTCTTACAGATGCTGTTCAATCTATATCCCTATCTATGATCATTTTGGAGATTGATCCCACAAGACGTCAATTAGGTAGGCTTTTTCCTTAAAATCAAGCTCCAGTTTCTCTTCTTATAGTTATAAGTTCTTCCCATCATTATCGAACTCCATTCCAACCACACATTCACCTATCCACAGTTTCTTGTTTTATCTCTTAAGTCTTCCGCTCAGGAGCGATTCCACTTAGTGCCGGAGAAAAGAGCGTTTGGCAGTTCAGTGTTGCTTAGCTTGTTGGACTTTTGGTCGAGTACTTTGTTGATTATGGTCATGTAATATAAGTATTACTTAAATTAGGAGGAGTCCCTGGAAGGTGACGTAGAATGCATTATATAAACCGTATGGATGCGATCTCAATCTCGGTATGGAGGAGTACATTACATTTTCTTTCCCATAGAACGATAATTCCCATACAACTCACTTATCGATCTTTAATATCTAATTTGTTCTCGTTGCTAAATTCGTCCGTACGAGTTTGCCCAGGACACATATCCACTCGCTAAACTTATGTATCAATTACCGAAATTCACTTTGCAAAATATTTTCTCGACTAGTTATTATCAATTTTTTCCTAAGTAGAAAATAATGAAAAAGTTCATTGTGTGTGACACATTTATAATTATTTGAGGCGCACTTTGCAAAAATAGTTACAGTCTCACCTGTATTTACTACTTTCGGCTCCTTTTAATTCTCAAACGGGCAAGATTGGTAGTTTTATATTTTATAAACGCTGATCTCTTCATGCTAATCTTTTGCTCTTAGTATATATATATTATATTCTAATTTTCAGTCGAGTTCCAATGTACTTATTTGCTCTTTTATACTCTACATCCCTATCGCAACTCACTTATTCCAAAAACCGTAATTTCTGTCTAAAAAAAAATTAACTATTTTGTTCCTGGTATAAATATGGTTCTCATCTCACATTAAAGATTACTCACTCTCTCTCTCCTCTCTCGTGCTTCGTCTAACTTCTCATTTCTCTCTCTCAGTGTTTTATCTATGGAACGTCAAATTCCAGAAACCAACATTGGGAACCGAATTTTTATTGGATACCGAAGAAGTTCCTCTCGGTATTCGATTTTGCGAAGACTTTCTACAACCGGAAGAAAGAAAAATGATCCTCAGGTATGTCCTTTGATCTGCTCAAGATGTCAGTTCAGAACCACCTCGCTATTCTATTTCTTAACCGTTTCACGTAGTTAAGGGTACACCTCTCAATCGAACGCTTCGACATGAGTCGTTCTTCTCAGAACAGAACGCGGAATCACCGGCGTGGATTAGAGCGCTCACTATGATCTGCAGCTCTCACCCTGAGACCCTACATCTCCCTCGCTGTCATCACTACCACGTTCCGCAACTCATTCCCCTCAACTCGAACATTTCGGTACCCTACCCCTAGAACTATCCCCGACCTCACGCCGAACCTCTTCCAACGACCACGACCGCGGAACGTAGAAAGTGCTACCGCTAAAAACGCTCTCTCCACACAAGCACACTCCCCTCTCACTCTCCTCTCCCTTCTCTCCCTCTTCCTCCGTCTCCTGCCTTCCTCTTCTCTCTCTCTCTCTCTCTCTCTTCTCCTCTCCTCCTTCTCTCTCTCTCTCTCTCTCTCTGCTCTCGCTTACAATTTTTAAGAAATTGCGTGGTAAAAACGGTCTTCCAATATGGTTTTAAGACTACCAATCATAAAACAATTTTCTAAAATGGATTTTCATGTAAAGTATTTAAAGAATAACCTAATCAAAAACTTTTTCCAGTTCATTTTACAAAATTGGTGAAGCCATTTTTTAATGGGGTCGGGCAATGTGGGGTTCTTATTAATTTTTACCCACAAATATTTTGTAAAATGTTTTGTTTTTTAATGATATTTAATATGTTTTCGCTAAAGAGCACTAGATCAAACTCGGAAAATAAACAGTATTCTTGTATGGCAGAAATGTTCGTTTGAACATATTCTTCTATGAGTGAAGCAGACGCTTAAATCAGCAATTTAATTTTCAAAGGCAGGGTCCAGTATTGAGCTAGCCCCATAAAAGTGAACATAAAATTCTATTTTCAGAAAATTTTTGATGGAAAAAGAAGAAAACTGTAAGCTTTTCCTGACCTCTAAAACGTCGTTTTCGGGTGATTTTTTTTCCTGTATCTCTCTCAACAACAATGTGATAGAACGTTGTAGATTCGAGTCTTGGGTTTTGCGGCCTTTTTGAATTGATGGAGGGTTGGGTTGTTTGGGTCGGTGTTGGTTTGGGTTGGATATTCTGTCTTGTTTCTGGAGTAGGATATGTGTTGGTGTGCTTGTGGTTAGGTTTAGTGTTCTATGGGGTGCGCGTCGTCCGTTTGAACTAAGGTTAAGTCTCTTTTAAACTTTCGAGAAAGGAGTGCTCGGGTTATACTTCGCTTTGTTTTCCTCCGGCTAAACAATCTCCCGCTCTAAACACAAATTGAAGGAACGCTCCAATCGGCAATAGAGGTCGTCTTCAAATACCACCAAGATCTCGAACACTGCCGTGGATTAGAGGCGCATACGAATCGAGCATGAGAAGCGAACGTGACATGACTTTGGACAAGAATACGGAACGCGGAACACGAACGACGCGGCGGACGAAGAAAAGTGACCGCAAAATACTTGTGCTCACAAGGAACGCGAACACAGAGTGGACGAGAAAGCGAGCGCTAAAACTGTTCAGAAAAGTTCCACACACAAAGCGATATTCCGCGCGAAACAGTTTTCCGTGAATTACCCGATAAGTTGATTTCCAACACGATTAACTTAAAAGATCAACTTCGACTTGCATGCATCTCCAGTTTTCCCGACCAATTCCTACCGCTCAGTCCTTCTAATCAACGCTACTGTTTACTGCCTCTGAATGCGTAGGTGCTATTTCACTTTTAACCCCATATTGGGTTTGGTCGCTTTTCGTTCGCTTTCGTGGTGTCCTACCTTGATCGGGTATAAAATATGTGAATTATATTTTTTGCTAAATAATTCCTTCTAATAGGAATGTGGACCTTCGATTCGTTTGGTGAATTGAATAGATGTGTCAGATGCAAACAGATTTTACATGGAAATGAAAAAGTGATGATTAAGCTTTTTTTCTTAATGATATTCTTTTGAGGTAGAACTGCAAAGTGGTCATACTTGAAGCTCATATATATATATATATATAGTTATATTTTGTATAATAATATATATATATATATATATATAATAAATATATATTTAAAAATAATCAAAATTATATATATATATGTTATATTAATATATATATGCTGTGTTGTCTGTATTTTCCTTTGCCTGAAGTTTTCTTCTTAGCAATGTTAACGCTATATAATTATATATATATTATATATATATATATATATATATATAATATATATATATATATATATAGTACTATATATTATATATTTTATATATATATATATATATCTATATTAGTATATTAATATATATATATATATTTTATATATATATATATATATATATATATATATATATATATATATATATATTACCATCTCCCAGTGTGGGGCTTTCACCTGGGGTCAGTTGGGAACCAGCAATTTTTCTTCCTTCCTTTTCCTTCTGGCCGATCCAGAGAACTCTTTGATACTAGAGCAACCTTTAGAAAAACGTTTCTTCTCGGCCGCGAATGGTTCTGATGGCCAGTCCTTGATTATACACTCAGGTAGGGTTCACCCTTCGGTGGAACCTAGCAATCCTTCTCCATTTAACCCTGAAAATCGTTCTCTAAGAAGCTCTTCAGAAGATCGTGCTCTATGCCATTAAGATTCCCAATGCTGGTCAAAGGAGTACTGCAGCTATAAAAGTCAAGGACAGGTTGCTAAGCCCTGTGCCCCTGACTATCGCGAGAAAGAAGTCTTCATATGTCCTGACTGTCGCGAATATCATCTCTTCTATTTATTAGACATTTCAAGATTCCCTCCAGATACTGCAGATTTTAATATGGGCTGTTTTTGTTTAAATTCAAATTATAAATTGGTGAAAGTAAACTAATTTTGGATATTTTTCTTCCTTCGCTAAATGAACTTATTTTGTTAATCAATTATATATTTTGAGCATATCGAAAGAACTTGATGTGAAGTTTTGTTGCTACCTCCTCTTTCATTTTATATAAAATATATTAAAATTTTTTCTTTGTTGAAAATAAATTTCGATTTAAATTTTAAAATTTCATAAAAATATTTAAAATATTTTCTTTAAAGTTTTATAATTTATTTTATCGTTCCACGTGATTTCTAGCCTCTAATACTTGTCTTCAGCCTCTCTGGAAAGCATTCTTCTGAAAGCTTTTCATCCACTAAATTCTTTTATATTCCTCTGCTATTCTTGTCATTCTTCTCTTCCCTGCTGTTGTCAACACGTCCATCTTCGACCGACAGTCAGATCATGGTATATAATAGTATCTATATATTAGTATATATATATATATATATTAGGTTATATAATATAGTAATAATATATATATTAATATATATATATATATATATATATATATATATATATTATATATATATATATATTATGATATATATATTATAAGTAATATATTATATATATATAGTATATACAGTCCAGTTTCCTTTCTCACAACTTTCCAGTTTCCAAAAATTCTGGAATTCAGGATTTTCAACTTTCACTTTCCGTTTTACACCAGGAATTCCTGGAATTCCCAGAATTCACAGGATGTCAGTGGCTTTTCCCAGGCTTCAGGACCCTCGATATTAACAACTTTAACTAATATATTATTATATACTATATATATATATATATATATTATATATTATATATATATATATATATTATATATATATTATATATATATATATATTATTTATTATATTATATATAATTTATAATATATATATATATATATATATATCCCTCAGATCTATCATCAATGTGTCTATGTCGGATTATCGATATCAACGTTTGCTTGACAACGTATTGCCTTCTGGTCCACAAAAAGGTCTCCCAAGAGCGCTGTTTTCTACGACCTTCTATCCCGACGTTATTAAGAAGCAAAATTTCATCATTAAAAATCAAATTAAAAATGAAACTATTATCTTATTTGATAAAAAAGAAGATTGCTTCTTGATTTAGTAATTATCATCATCATCATGCAAATAAATAGTATACTGTCAAGCCTTTGACACTTTCCATTATTATTATTATTATTATTTTATTATTATTATATTATTATTATTATTATTATTAATTACATATTCAATTATTATTATATTACATATTATTGTTAACAGTTAATATTATTATTATTATTAATTATTATTATTATTATTATTATTATTATTATTATTATTATTATTATTATTATTATTATTATTATTATTATTATTAATTAATAATTATTATTATTATTGCAGGAATGTAAAATCGAAAAGGTCATCATTTGATGAACTCACATTAGAGAAAGAGAATGGAACGAAAAATATTGAGTCACCAAAGGATAAAAGAGAATTATCTGGAAAAGAAACTGGTTGCGAAGATTTAGTTCAAAAGGAGAAGGTTGTGATTGAGGAACTTTTAAAAGTTATTGAAAACTTTCAGAAATATCTGAATGCCAAGAAAGGAAGTGTCAGTAAACATCCAGATATTTCTAATGATTACGATGACTTTAACGATGACGATGTCAATGTCGTTGGCGATTATGATGAATATGCCGATCATTCAGACACGGGTGACAAAAATTACGAAGTTGTTGCAGATGATAAAGATCACGAAGGAGATGACAAAGATAAAGAAGACACTGAATATGAAATTACAAGTCGTACACTGTCTCCTAAGGAGGGCCATAACTATTTTGGCATAACGAATAGACCCGTTCATTTTCCCCATCATGATAGGCAATGGTTACCAACATTACCACACTTTAATATACCTGGGCATAAGCCATTCCACCCCCAAATGACAAAACCAACCAAAGGATGGAACCTAGTGGAAGTACCCCATAATGTTGATATTAGCCCAGCAATAAATCATGGATTTATGAGACCACATCTTCAACCTCTACAACCTCCTCCACAAAATCTACAAAATAATCCTATACATATCCCTGGTTTCCTCCAAAATAGAAACCCGTACGGGAATCCTTTCGAAAGACATTCAACTTCCAATCCAAATCGGTTTAAAAGGAATGGTAATCAAGGAAGTGACAAAATGAAAACATTTGCTAAAAATTAAATTAAAAATTCTTAACTTTTACCTTCTGATATAACATTTACCTTTATTCAAATTATCCGTTAGGAAAGGCCTTCATCCCAAAATACCTTTCCTTCTGGCACCATCAAAAACCACACACATTCACCACCACTCATCATTACTGTTATATTGTTGCAGATTTTCGAAGTGTTACTTTTTCCACATCCCCTCTACATCCCATATTCATCAGGTTTACATAAGCAGCCATCTCCATTCATCTATTCTAAGTCAGATTCCCCTTATTCTCATCTTAACCTTTCGCGCTTTGCCTTGCCAGAAGAGCTTCCTATTACCTTGTATATTCCTCATCATCCTCCTTCCAAACTGTTCATATACTTCTTATTTCCTACGTATGCACCTTTTAGTGTATTTCTTTTTTCCTCCTTATTATTTATTCCAAGCATCTTGCTTTTTGAAACTTTCATCATTTGCTTTATAGTACTATTCAACCCACGCTTCTTTTTTCCTTTAACCGCTTTTCATTCACTCATCTTCATTCCACCATTCTGCTGTTAAACATTCCTTACTTTCCTACTTTGCACATCCACACTTCCTTTTGCACTACTAACAATTTGCCTTCCTTCATTTGCCCCCCAGATTTTGTTCAGTATTTCAACTCGTTCTACATTACAAACCGATTTAACTAGCGGGCGCTACTTACATACTATCTTAGTTGCCTTGTTCATTGAACTCTCACTCTTAATTTTACTCTTTTCTATCCGTATCACCTTCCTCTCCATTCCAGCCCCCACTAACTTAATTTTTTACTAACAAATATTATAAGTATTATATATCTAATATATATGTAGTATAGTATATATATATATATATATTAGTATATATAGTATATAGTATAGTATTACTATATATATAGTATAGTATATATATATATATATACAGTGACTACCTAACGCTGCATAACCTATCAAAAAGGAAAACTTCTCCAATGAGAATTTCTACTAGGATTCCGGAACGATGGAATTGAACCCGAGCCTTATAATTTCGCGAACTTTTTCGATCGCGCTACCATTGTGCCACGAAATATATATATATATATATATATTATATATATATATATATATATTATATATATATAAATATAGTAATATATATATATATTTCTATATATATTATATGTTATACTTATTATATATTAAATAATAATAAGCATAACAAGCAACAACAACAATAATAATAATAATAATAATAATAATAATAATAATAATAATAATAATAATAATAATAATAATAATAATAATAATAATAATAATAATAATAATAATAATAATATAGAAGGCAAACAAACCCAATATTTTCAAAAAGTGAAAAATAACTTCAGAACAAGTTTCCCTATCTTCAGCTACAATCCAATGAACCTTTGGCACAAGCAGCAATGTTTGACCAATACGGATCAACTCGGCAGCCATTTCTGGCCTGTGGTATGTTGGAGTGACAACATATATAACTGGAAGTGATGAATTCTCTTCATTCTGTGAAAAAGCATTACACACTTTGAATTGTTTTAAAACAATACGAAAGTTTTGTTAAAAAAATAATAAAAGTATTCAAAACCTATTTCCATCGCATATAAAACTTTGGATAACAGGATACTACCACCAACAAGATTACGAAGTACCAGTAAGTACTTTTTAATAACGATTATTATTATTTCTAGAGTTGGACCAAACTAAAAATTAAGAATTTAAAATGGTACAACTACAATTTTTCTCAATTTAACACAAAAGCAAACTATTTGGATTAGTATCACCTATTCTATCTGAAAAGAACCAAATTATGAAAATTGTAGTAGTTTCTTACTTTCTACAAACAAGCTTTATAAACAAACATTTTTGTTATAAAGAAATAGAGGTGGTAGTGCTTCTACTTTTTATCTACTTCAATCTTTACTACATTTCATCAATAATAATAATAATAATAATAATAATAATAATAATAATAATAATAATAATAATAATAATAATAATAATAATAATAATAATAATAATACCTGCAAAACACCATAATCAGAGGTTCTTTCATAAGAATAAGAACATAATCTTCTAAATTCTGTCGCATTTATTTCTCCAGAAAAAGCAATTATAGCAGGAATCTAGAATAAAATAAAATATTGATGATATATTTCACATGGATCTCCATATATTTGATGTGAAATCTATAGGTAAAGGTAAACATAGGTAATATCTAATGATGGGACAATGACAAATAATTTCGGATTCCAATACTGATCGAGAAATTTTAAAATTTCTGATGCTGATTAAAAAAATTGCTGATTCTTCTGATTCTCCATGCCAATTCCCATTCATAGAACTATGCCAAAATAATCTTCAATTCAAATTCTGATGCATATACCAGAAATATTGCAGATTCTACCAATTCTCAATGCTGATTCCAATCCATCATCCCCTCACTAGACTAACATACTTGATACTATAGACTAGTTTTCTAAGATACCTTACACATAAAAATCAATATTCTAAACTTATTAATAAATATATTATATTAATTTATATTTTTAAAATAAATTACAAAAATAACTCACTTGTATTATTAAGTATGCCATAAAAATTATTAAAATAGCTAATCCAATTTGCTGGCATTTTGTCATACCCCAAAAATAGCGATACCACTGGCCAATATATTTATTAGTTTCAATATAGATCTGCAAAACAGAATCAAAAGTATAAATAAAAAACTGAATGGAAGGTATAACTGCAAGTATTTAATAAAAAAAAAAAATTCAATTCAAAATTTATATATAACAAAGTCTATTCTTATTATTGTTATTAAAGGGCATTCATATTAACATCTCAATCCTAACTCGAGAAAAGCTAATTCTCGAGTATCAGATAAAACTCAAAACTAGAATCTTAAATATGACTAGAACTATTAAATATTGTTTTTAAAGTCAAATTAAAGTTAAAACTACAATGAGGTAAGTGAAAATTTTAATATTAATAATAATAAATACTAATTAATTAATAAAATATAATAATAATAATAATTAGTAAGAATTCTGCAAGTATATAAGCTTTAAAAGCCATAAAGCAAGCCCTTTTTAATTATTCATATTTGTAAAACTTTCATGCAATCATTGGTGCGTTCTCTTCAATTCCAAATTGGCAATGAAAAACCCGCCTAATTACCCAATAAAACCCACCTGTTTAACATTGCTATATTTTTGAAATTTTGAAGAAAAAAAATTGGATTAATAAATTTAAAATATACAAGTTATTATACAGTATTTATTTCCCAGATAAGATCCAATTCTAAAATACGCTAAAACAATTACATATAAAACTCTATATCAAGTAAATGAAATTAAAAATATGAAAACATTCATTCCTTTAAATTAGGACAGTAAAAATCCTTTTTATTATTTTAATTTGAATAATAGGTTAAAGGATAATAATACTTTGAAGAGCTTCAATACCTTTTCAGCTCCCTGATTGCTTCTCAGTTAATCCCATACAAAACCAAATGTTTAGATCGAACTGACCCTGAGCTGGCAGGACAGTATTGACAAAAAAAAAAAAAAAAAAAAAAAACTATGGAACCTAATTATTTAAAGTTTTACAAGATCTCATCAACTGGAAAGATTCCCATCTTCAGTAATATTTTGTCAAATGTATACACAGATGATAAGAGTCTCAGCTATAAAATATACGAATATGAGCAAATTCAGTTTGATTAAAACTTTAACAAACAAACAAATATAATCATATAGTTATTATATGTCTTGTGGGGCATCATGAGAGCTTATTTTGCTTCATTGTTTACTGAGGAAAGGTTAGAAATAGTTTGGAGACTAATTGCTCTTGTATACATGTAACAAACAGACTTACAGAATTTGAATTTGACATAAAAGATATTACATTTACTAGAACCATAATGGTTGTGAAGTTGAACCTAGAATCATATATTATGGTAGAATTCTGAAGGAGGGTACTGACAGCATTGCAAAGGCACTGTATTTGATTTTTAAGCGATCTATAACATTTGGTGAGGTACCAGATGACTGGAAAACAGCATATGTTGTGCCTATTTATAAAAAAGGTTGTAAGGAAGATTTGGGAAATTATAGGCCAGTTAGCTTAACATCTCTGTTTGTAAAGGTTCTGGAAAAGTTACTGAAAGGTCATAAATAGAGAATTATTTAGATGATAACAAGGTATTGTATGATCCCCAGCAAGGTTTCAAGAAAGGGTAGATTGTTCAGACAAACCTTTTAGAATTCATTATGGATTCATTACTGACTGCATTGACAGAGGAGATCCAGTTTGATATTATATATATATAAGACTGTAGCAAAGCTTTTGATAAGGTTTCCTACAAAAGCTGATGAAGAAGTTATTGTAATGTGGCATAGGTGGAGTGGTTGTACATAGTTGGATGGTTTGTGGAATAGAAAACAGTGTGTACATCTAAGGCAAATAAGGTCATCATGGGGAAATGTAAGAGTGGTTGTTCCACAGGGTTTTCAAGTGCTGGGCAGCTATTTGTTCCTCAAATATATAAATGAATTTAGAAATGCAAGGTTTTCTAAGTTTGCAGATGATACCAAAGGTGCGCCTCCTCAGTTAGGAATAGTGAAGGATTGTATAAAGATTCAAACTGATCTTGATAAACTTCCTTTGGGTGGGCAGATTAAGTGGCAAACTGATTTTAAAAAGTAAAAGTGTAAGGTTCTTCACCTATTATTCTCAAATAAAAGTTTTAAAACACATAAAATATGGGTATTGGCTTGAGTCTGTCAACCAGAAAAGATTTAGGTGTGATTATAAGCAGTAATTTGAATGTAGCTAATCCAGTGTTTGGAAAGCTAAAGGATAAAAGCTCATAAGATTGCCTGGGCATAATACGCAATATGTTTACAAGAGCAAGGAAGTAATAAGTATATTATGTTAGTATAGCTATGTTTGGCCAGTAATAGAGTATTGTTGCCAAGTTTGGGCCCCCCTTATTTAAAGCACAGACTTATATATGCTAGAGAATACGTGCAAACATAGAGCAACAGCGATGATGTTCTCTAGTTTGAGGAGGTAAGAGCTATGAGAGAGGGCTGAGAGTTGGGATGGCGTCTTTCTGCCAGAAAGGTCGATTTCTTCAGAGGGGACATGTATACAAGTCTAATAAAATTAGTTACCATCTATTGATAAGTACTGAGATCCGATAAATTTTCCATAGTAGAAAGGCACGGACAGGGTGAACAAGGGACATATTCGAAAATTAGAAGTAATAGCATGCCATTTGATATAAAGATGAGTCATTCTCAATTCAGTAATAGGTTGTTAAAATCTTGGAAGGTTTGGTGGAGAAGATACCAAAACTGGATTTGCAACATTTGAGAAGGACTGGAGGATAGTATTATGGATGGTTTGGGTATCATATAGTATATTTTTGACTAAGCCAAATTTTGGCTGGTTCTTAGTTACTCTATAGTTATTAAGGTTAATTGCATGTTACTCTAAAGTTATTAAAGCCGACTTGAGCCAGTTTATATTTAAATATAGTTGTTTAAGTTCAACAAATATTATAGAGTAGACTTTCTTTCATAGGATAAGTTCTTGAACAAGCCCTATGTGTGCTTGTGGATTTGCTGAAGCATGTTTTGACTTTGTGTATTCTTATATATAGTGATTTGACAAGCCCTATGGTGCTTTGTGGATTTGCATAAGCATGTTGTTTGGTGATTGGTTCTGTTGGCTTGATAGGCCCATGTGGCTTCCTACTGTCTTTTATTTCTGTTTTAATGTTCTAATGATATTTATGTCATATGGCCAGGAAAAGATTTTAGTATTTGGACTTTGGATTTAAATATTTATACTTCTGTATTGGAGCCACAAAGTATAACAAAAACAAGATAGCTGCCTCTTCAAAGCGAGTTGTATTTTTGGAAGATTGTGAAGATCTTTTCTTTAGTGATATCAATGATTCAGTTATGAGACATCTTACCAAACTCAGTTAGTTGTGGTCTGATTACATTCCACAACTTGATTAACACACCTGCACAGTTGGGTGGTGTGAATACCACAAATCGTGAAATTGCGGTGCCAGAAGGGCCTGGAGCACTGAGGGTATTTATGATTTTTTTTATCTTAATTTATATTGGAAAATTGTTCGTATAGATCTGTCAGTTCTTTCAATATCAATAGCTGCAAAGTCTCAAAATTGCAAATGAGGAATTGAAAAAATGCTGCTGCTATTTGATAAACACGTTACCCTCTTTGGAACAAGAACTTTTCCAATCATTTAACTAAAACAAAGACTATTCAAATTAATCTGACATCAAATAGCCTTTAATTTGGATGTTGTACCAAATATTAACCATTTCTTCAATAACCTCTGACGAAGTAAAATGGTCCTTCAATGAAATTCTTTTGGGTTCCTAAATAAAGTTTACTAATTTTTGCCATTATTATTTTCAGCACGTTATGGCAGTTTATTTTTTTCCGTTCTATTTTTTTTATTTTAATTTTATTATTTTGCTACTTTTGTGTTTAGTGTTTAACATTGGATTTATCAATACACTACTTTTCGCTTGTTATAATGTAGCCGTCAATCAATGGAAATGAACATCCTGTAATTTAAGTATTTCTTTACATTTTTCCAGATTTTAGTGGAATTTTAAGATAAAATATTTTCTATGTTTGTTTTTGTTTTTTGCTACTGACAGTGGTTAACCACAGTCTTATGGTTCATGAGCGTTTTTAAATTAATTACAATTTCTCATGTACCAATATTTATTATTCTTTATCATTAATTGCATAAGTTATAAGCAAAGTTTTGAGACAACTTTACAAGAATGCTTCTCCCTTTCATTGAGTGCAATTTGTTGAAATTTTCCAAAGGTAAACCGATTTAAAGTTCATTTCATATATTTAAAATTGGCATAATAGGATGAAATGGTAATTTTATATATTATTCTAACATTCCTATATTCATAACTGGGTTTTGTAATTTATGAAGTGAGATGAATGTAGCTGAAGTCAATAGGTGGTTTTTTGTGGACCATTTATGGTTAGTGTTATGGGTGGCATAATAGGGATGTAAATAGATTGTGACTACTTGTGAAAGCTCTTTTATTAAAAAAACAAAATTTTCTTTGCCCTTTATGAATAAAATGAGTTCGAATCCATGCAAATCGATTTATGGATATAATGACTTATTCACTAACGATATATTGTACAAGAAATCCCCAAAAAGTGCTTACTATTGGGTAATAATTTTGACTACTATATAATAATATTTATTAATAAGTATTATATTATTATATTGTTGTAATAGGTTTGTTCTTAGTATATATATCATTATTATAGTGAGCTATTTATATATATATATATATATATATATATAATATATATATATATATATATTATTATATATTATATATATATCGTATATATATATATATATATATTTATTTACCTATATACACATGTCACCATTGCCTGCATGGGTCTGCAAGGTTGGTGTTGGTGTGTAATATATTATTTTTAGCCCCACCCAACTTATCACCAACCATTCTGGAAAGAGCATGTAGAGTGGGAAGGGGGTTTTCAGCCCCTTTGCCACGCGAAAGGAAGAGCAATTCTGAAATTTTTTCCCATACAATCAACTGCTTTGGAAAAATGTCATGCTTCACCCTGCCTATTATTATTTATAATTTCTTTCTTATTATTATATTTTATATTTAATTTTAATTAAATACCATAATTAAGAAATGAAGGTGGAAAATTTTGCATGCTCCTCCATCCCAGATTTCAATGGAAAATTAAATTTAAAATGTAACAAAAATTTGTAATATATATATTATTTATTTTATTATTATATATTATTTATATATTATATAATATTATATATTATTATATTATATCTTATATAATATATATTATATATATATATAATAATATTATATATATATATATATATATATATGTATATATCCATAACAGCTTTTCTAAACATTTGTTAATTAAAAATCACAGCAGACTCTTAAAAAAATATTATTGAATAATAAAAAAAAAATAATAAATGATCGTTATCTTTTGGAAAAAAAGTTACAGCATCTCAAAGATAAAATTTTTTTATTATCATAATCTACAAATACTGGCGCAAAGGTAGACTTGTAAAATGAATAAGTAGCACAGCCATGGGTTGCCTAGATCCATCTAGTTAGGTCTATGGTTTAAACAGCTCATTAATTTCCATCTGGTTAGGTCCATTTTAGTACCCTACTAGTTCAGGTTATGATACGTTTTGTTAAGTATACTGTTTATATTTAACAAATATTATTGTAACCTATTATATATATTCACCTTATTCACCAATCTTCCCTATCTGCGGTAGATTTCTGTATTTGCCTGTCAGGTGTCGCCTCTTGCATGAACCTCTCCAGTGGTTTTCTAATCTTTGTACATTCTTCTCTCCTCCCATCATCCACCATAAGACACTCCTCTTGACTGTTCCTTTCGCATCTTCCCACTGCATCTTCATATGCTTTTCTTCGGTCTGTCCGCCGTTAGGTCTACGGCCACTGCGTCCATTCCAAGAATCTTTCCTTGGTCCCAGTTTTCTTCTTTTCCATTCTCCTTGAGGTGGCGCAACATCTCAGTTTGATTTTCTGTTGTATGTTTTAAGTTATTGCCTCCATTATTTCTCAGCTCTCGCCGTATTATCCTCCTTTTCATCCTCGTCCTTATCTCTTCCAGGGTAATCCCTATAAGGCTCAGCATCCTGTCTTCATCTCTCGCCGCCTTCCACTCATGCCTCTATTTGTGTTGTGGTTTCAGTGCCAGCATCTCCGATCCTACATCTATAATGGGTCTCAGTATTGTTTTTGTATATCACCATTTCACTTCTTTTGGTATAGCTGTTTTTTTCAGTACTGATATAATGCTCCTACATTCTGAGAGGACTTCCTTATATCCTCTCGCCTAACTCTGCCCCTCCCTGAACCTCTCTTTCCCTTCATCATCACTCCATAAGTATTTGAATTTATCGAACCTGCTGGTAGTTCCTCTCCTCTATATTGATTAAGTTCAGTTTCTGTTTCTTTCTATAGCTATTCCTCATTACTTTCTGTCTTCTCCGTGTTCATATAATATTATATATATATATATATATATCATATTATATATATAATATATATAAAATATATTATATTACTATTACCTATATATATTTTTTATATAGGCTATTATATTACTTATATATATCTTATATTATATTATATTATATATATATATGTAGTGAGTATTATTATCTATATATTATATTATATATTAGCTATATTTATTATTAATGATAGTATATATATATTATCTATAGTATACTATAGTATATACTATTATTTATCTTATACCAGTATAAATAGGTTAGGGACGGTTTTTGCCCATTTATCAATTCTGTATTTTTTGGGTTTTAACCTAGTGCAGGAAAGTTGGGTACTAGTGGGTAGATCAGGTGTGCAAAGTTTCAAGAAAAACAAAAAAATATTTCCAGTCCCATTTTGTCCGTAATTTTTAGCAGATTTTTACCATATAGTTAATAATGTGTATTTCCTGTGAATATTCTTAACGTGTAATTCAAACTCTTCTTTCTGATTAAATTTATAAAAAAACCCAGAACTCACCAAGGGGAGGTAGGCTTGCATTGCGAGTTTAACCTGCGCCCACCCATCCCACTTCCAAACAATTGGGCACTACTCCCTTGCCTTGGCCGTTATTCCGTTTTACTCATAACTCAAGTTTTGGTTTCACATGAAAGGCCATACGCTGCCCTCCTGTTCTGCTAACTAAACTGTCAGCTTATTTTCTCCCACGGCCATCAGAAACTTGTTACTATAGTTTCAAAAAATATTCACACTTTGGTGGTGGCAGAGGAAATTTTAAGGCTTCGCCTGGTGTTGACGTTACTCAGGACTCTCATCTCAGCTGTAAAATCAAATTTTCTCAAATCATTTCTGTTAAGTCTTGAGGGATGTTATTGAGGTTACCATCAAATTACATTTCCTCGCAATCAATAAGAGTAATTAATGAAACTGCCTCGAAAGTGAGCGGGAGAATGTTGTACCGTGTCTGATCTCTTTCCCTATTTTTTTCCTTCTTGCTTGCAAAATCCTACATAGTCCAAGTTCTCAAATGGCCTGTCTATCGTCTGTGAGCATTGACAGGATTATTGCTTCTGGGTGACCGAAATAGCCGTTTCTCTGGATAATGGGATCGATCACAGTCTTTTAATTCTTTTTTAAGATAGCGTGAGATGTTTATTGCCTTCCACAAATTTCGTGGACCATCCGTGCAATATTGATTTAATTTTATTGTAAACCACATTGGTACGTACATTATTATGACGAACTCTGCCAGAGTTTGAAGTTGGTTTGAAGGATCTGAAGAGCTAATGTATAAATGCATAATGCGATTTGTGGTTGTAAGCCAACGTGCATGAGACATTTTCCCAGGTTGCCTTTGTGACAAACCTGATGAGCAGTTTCCATTTGTGACAGTTTGACAAATATCCCAAAGGTATCGCTGGTCTGTGCAAAGTTCATTTCTGTCGATTTTCGGAAATTTGCTAGAAATGGCTACAAATCTAACAACTGGGAGGTTCTCACAATTTGCCAATAATCTCCCAATTGGGCAAGAAAATGCATTAGGCCCACTCATTCCACCATCCAAATGCTGCACCAAATGTCGGAGTGGCAACTCATTTGCATGTAACTGGCAGATAAACCAGTGTAAGGATTTGCCAATGGCTTTCTCAAAACGGGCAATTATGCCATTTTTATAGCCAGTATTAATGACTGTTACATCGCACCCTATTGCTACTACTTGATAATTGTCAATATTCTTATTCTTCATGAATTGTAACATCATTTGAGAGATGCTCAAAGCAGATGAAGAGGTTGGTGCTATGTGTCCAAAGTACTTGCTTTCTAGTTCCTTAATCATTGTAATGTGTTCTTCCAGGATCATTTTCTGGTACATCTTTCCCCCTACACTCTCTTGCATTAGAGCTTGGTCCTTCCTTCCATCAAAATAAAGTCTCTTCAATGGTTCCAGCTGCCTTTTGCTTCTTTGCTGATACTGTGTATACAAATTTTTTTCCTCTCTTCTTATTTTGTCTATCAATCACATTTTATGTTTCTGATTCGTTAATCATTTCAAATCTTCCAAAACAGCGCTTGCAATGAAGGCTCCAGCCCGATCTTAAGCTCCGGTCCTGTCGCAAGCTGTAGCTAGTGTTGGGTATTGTCTTGATCGGAACGTCCTTTTTCCCTTCAGATTGTGTCAATGTGGACGTGGAAGGCTTCAAGTACTCTGTTTCACTATCAGAATGATGTGGATGTGGATCCACGTCAGAATCAGGTTCAGAAAATGAGAGCCTAGATGGAGTAGCAGATGGAGAAACGTTTATTTTACGTCTCAATGCTTCTCTCTCTTTCTGCTTCCTTTTGGCTTGTTTCCTCAGTTTTTCAGTTGTTTTTAAATCAACTGTGCCTATGGACATTTGCCTAAGTGTTCGTTGGTCTATAAGAAAAGATCTTTCTATTTCAGGGATCCTTTTATGCTTTGGGCAAGAACATTTTTCAAAAGAAACACACTTACATGAAGAAATGTCGAACAATTTCTGCGAGTCTATCTGGAAGGTTTTAAGCTTCGTTTCTAAAGTTGCTGTTGACAATGTTTTCATGCCAAAATATTTCTTTATCTTCTTGTATTTTTTGCTGTATGTGAGAATCATCTGCACTACCTGTTGGCACAAAATAAAAGGAAGAGAGGCTGTATGCCAAATTTCTTTGATTCTTTCTGCCACTTTATCTGCGACATCTGATACACTTGGATTGACGTTATTTAACTTCACTTTACAATCATTCCGAACCAACAAATAATATTTCATTACGCTTCTAAATTATGTTGCAAATAATGGCATGTGAAGCAAATTGAGCACCAAATACTGGACAAAATACGGTGCTTCTACTCTGCATTTTTCTTTGCAAATAATTGCTAAAACAAAACATATGACGTTATTACAATTTACCAATTCTTAATTTCAATTGCAATTGTATGTATAGTCGTCCAAGGAAATTCGGTTATACTGCAGTTGCTAGTCAGTACGACATTTTGATGAGTATAAAAAATTTCAGCCAATAAAAATCGTTCATCCAATAATATCTAAATAGATCCATAACCTATAGATCTGATGAAGTATATTCACTTGTAAATGAAGGGTGAAATTTGTGATTGGAGAGCGGAAACATGCAGTGTGCCACCTACTCCTCTCTGTGGTGAGTTTACGGTTACTTCTGCATTTTACAAATAAAATGAGAAGCTGACTACAAAACAGTTGAAATATAAATTATTAACTATATGGTAAAAATCTGCTAAAAATCAAGGATGAAATGGACACAGAAGATATATTTTGTTTTTCTTGAAACTTTGCACACGATGACCTACCCACTAGTGCCCAACTTTTCCGCACTAGGGCAAAAAAAAAATAGAATTTTTTTTTCTTACACTCTGCTAATATATATATATATATATTATATATATATATATATATATATATATATATATCTATACATATATATATATTATATATATATATATATATATATATATATATATATATATATTATATATAATATTTTTTTTTTTTTTTTTTTTTTTTTTTTAGTCAATGTACGGACTCCACCTGGCTCCACACAAGGAATCGGCCATACTGAGCTGAAAAATCAAAATCATGGGTGGGTCCTGGCATGTACATATTTTGAATGTCCAGGAAAAATTGAATGGCAAAATGAATATTCCCAGTCAAAAAAAAAATAAATAAAATTAATAAAACTTGTAAATCGCTTACATTATAAAAGTTCTAATATTACATAACAGAATCATATATTGTAAAGAATTTTGTCTTCTTGAGATACAAGAAAATAGTTACTTATATTAATAATATAGTATTAATATAGTATATATAAAATAATATTATATATATATATAGTTATATATATATATATATATTTTCGATATAATTGTTTTATCTCTATATATTAAATATAAAATATATATATATATATATATATAGTATATAATATATATATATATCACCCACCTTCTCTCCCCAAGACTGGGGGGTAAGGCGTGATACATGTACTGGAAACAGAAAAGTAGTAGAAAAATATGATGCAAGTCGAAAAGAAAGCCCAGCCTTACTGCCCCTTTTATACATTTTAGTGAGAACTTATCACAGTCAGAAAAATCCACCCTACGACTTCACGGAACCGAGATCGACCCTCCTCACTATGGCATCTCATCAATGTAGGGTTCATCCTTTGGCCCAGGTGGGTCACAACCATACCCCCCTCACAAAACCTCGCAGTAGTGGTGCCATTCTACCCAACCTTGTATAAATATGATAAACTCCTTAATCCATGTTTTCTTTCCCAATATTAATCCTATATCTGTTCTTTAGGAAGTATAAGTATTTTTTCAGAATTACATATTTTTGTGTTGTTTTTACTTGGCGAGTTGAAAAATTAACAACCCCACCAACAAGCACATAGGATTACCATTTCTGTGAGTCTTTTTAGAAACCGTCATCCTCTAATTAAATCTGCATACTTTAATCCTGGAATTCACTCCCACCTAACTCAAGAACTCAGAATTTCTACAGACAACCAATTTAAGTACATCTATTCACTTGCATTTTACACTATACTACAGAATGCAAACACCTCTTCCTCCATCTTTCTTAGAGAGTAACATAGAGATGAGAATACCGGATTTTCAAACTTATATTCTTCATAATACAAGCCCATTACTTGCAGATATTAAAAAAAAATCATTTATATTTTTGTTTATATTTATTTCACTTCAGTCATCAATGCTTTGAGGCATTCAACTGAACATTCACGCTGCATGGTACTTACCATAGGGGTCCTGCTATCAATCCCAGTGCTGCACATCAGACACTGGTATCCTGAGGGATATTTACGGGCTCACTCTGCTCTAAAAGGTTTGAATACTGTTAGAAAAACTCAACCAAATTTCACTCCATTCAATTCCTATTTCTCAGTCTCTGAATTCCATCGCTGTTATAGTAATTTAGGTAGTAAGTGGGAAATACAAACTTTTTTTTATTGGGAATATTTTTATTTGTTTGTAGTTGTACACTTTGGGATGTCATTTGCTATCTTCCAATTCCCCCCCCCCCTGGGCTACAGGTTCATATTTTGTTGCATACAACACTCTCCCTTATTATGCCCCTTTCTTCTCGCCTCTTCCAAACTCACATTCTTCTCCTCCAGCATTTCTTTACTGACTCAATCCACATTTTCTTTGGTCTCCCAGCCGGTTGATTCCCAGCACACTCACCACTATATCCATCCTGATTGGATGTATATGTATATAAAAGGTTTTTGTCTTGGTTATGTTACTTTATTTATCTTCATCTATGATCTCTTTTAGATTGGAGATCAGTTATTGCTAATGTTTTTCTCTTTTTAGTTATTGATATATATAATAATATAGGTACATATTTCTTGAGTTTGGAAAGATAACGAGTTGCCCCACTCATTTTGAAGGTTGTGACCAGGAGACTTTTTCAAACCAAACAGGTTTGTGGAAGAAAGTATAGGTAGCATAGTTAATGTCATATAAATAATGACACAGTGATTTATATGAATGTAATTCATATAAGTTTGTGGTATTAAAACTATGCTTTAAAACTGTGTTTTGCAGCACTGTGTGGTATAATTATCAACGTTCTGACTCAACATCAAATCCCCCCTTTGTTTGCCCCAATATTGGGCAAGGGTAAGTAAATAAAATACTTACATAGCTATAATTCGAATTGAATAAAAGATAAGACTAAACTCTTGTTCTTTCTTTCAGTTTTTATTAGCATCATCAATTGTTTTCATTTGTGGGATTGAAAGCATCATTTCAGTCGCGAATTTCAGCTTAAGTTCCTAGTCATGGATGTCATCTCAAGATCAGATTGATTTTTGTCAACTTCTAATTACTTCTGAATATTCTAGGTTAGAAGATTTCTATTCCCCCGATTCCTCACTGGGAATTCATACATTATTCTAAGATAAGTATATGATAGTGAGTGTAATGTATTCACCAACACTACAACACCATGTATTCAATATTAGGGAAACTTCATTATAATTACGCCTTGAACCAGTACCTCTATTATTCGTTATTATATTAGCCTTCCTTTGGTCCACTGTTGCACAATACATCAAGTGTATTTTGATCTTTTAATTTGCTACTTTTCAATATATATAATCACTCCATTGTGATTCCCCCTGTCAATATTCCGTTAAATTCTATTAAACTTTTTATCACACCTCTCTTTTCTTTATCCCCCCAATTTGCCTTTAACCACCTTCATTGGGAAATATTCATCAACAAGAATTGGGGTCATGATATAAGTGAACCAAACCCAAGACCAAACTGTGCAGGGTTTCAGAGACTAATAACTCTTCACTAGATTAAAACTAATGCTTTAATGGTACAAGATTATCTACCTTAGAAGGACTGTTTATAGAAGGATCCAGCATCTTCTATCAAATTAGATTGAAGGTAATTCTAATTGCTTCTACTTCCTTATTAATCATCAATAAAATAATATTTAATTTATATAACAGCTTAGAGCCATTAAAGTGATTCATCGGAAAGTTTCAACAATAGTATTATATGCCGCAAATGTGCTCAGATTTATCACTAACACTATTCTCCACAACATAGCAAAAATTAAATTAAATTGGCCGCCAATTTAATTTAATATATATATATATATATACGGTATATATATATATATATATATAGTATATATGTTAAATAATAATATATATATATTTAATATAAGTAGTAAGTATATATATATAATAGTATATATATATATAAGTAGGTATATTATATATATATAATACTATTAAAATAAATAGTATAGTATAATATATAATAGTAGTAATATAGTATATAATAATATATATAGTTATATAATATAATATAGGATATAAGTATATAATATATATAATATGTAGGAAAATATAGTCGGTATATATAAGTATAATATATATATATAAGTAATATACCAGATAGAAGTAAATATAATAGTATAGTTATAGTAGTAAGTATATAATAGTAATCTATATAATAGATAATGAGTATAATATATATAGTAGTATATATAATATATAATATTATGATGATATATAAATAGACTATATATATAAGACAAGCTATAGAAGGAAGCCTTAGAAAGAATGCGAAAGAGCCACAGGAGTCGGCATGGGACTAAATAATGAATATTCAAAAACAGAGAAGTATGGGGGCATAGGATGAACAGAAACTTATTAAATTGTATATGAGAGGAGGAGCGAGAAAACATACCGTCAAGATTGCGAGGAAAAGATGGTGAAATGTCCAATAATAAAGAGAGGGAGATAGAAGAGAATGCCAGAGTTACAGAGGAATAGTGTTGCTGTTGAGTGAAGAAGAGAGACTTATGAAGGAGGAGGAAGAAAGACTTCGGAGAGAATTAGAGAGGGAAAAGATTGGAGAGATGGCAGACACGGATCAGGCCAAATAGGAAGTTGTAGATTAGACTTGAATATTGTCTTTAAAAAGTGATAGTGGAGAAGAGCATAGAATGGAATGAGGTAGCATATATCGCATTTTGTAATTTAAGACAATCCTCATTATAGAAATACAAAGAGAGAGATTGATGGATGGTGATGGAAGATCGTGCAATGGAAATAGATAAGATAGTCTTATAAGGATAATAAGAATATTATAGGAAAAGCCCCAGATAAAAACACGGTAAAGAACGGAGAATGGGGAAAGGAGAATGCGGTATTGAATACGTGAAGACTGGAGTGAAGCAGGGCAGTGTTGACGTGTACCCCTTTACTTTTGAATTCATACTAGGACAAACTGCCTTGAAGAGGATATGATGTAAGAGAGGTAATAGGGAAGACAACGCTTGTATACGACCTGGAGCGACGCGAGCTGTGGTGACAAAAGGAACGAGTCACGAACTACAAGATTGCTGTAGAAATGTCTTGAGGATGAAGTTATTGATTGGAGTGGGGAATGAAAATAAACAGCGAGAAGACGGAGATAATGACGATATCGACCAAGGGAGAACGCGCAGAGATAGGATGAAGGTACACAGCTAAAAGAGACCAGCAGATTACAAGTAGTCTAGAGTAATATTCAATGAAAAGGATGGCATAGATATATGCAGAACGTGAGAGAGAAAGAATAACAAAATATCAAAGATTGTGGAATGTTGTACCCATGTGATGATGGCAGAGAGGGAGTGCCAGTAGAGAAGGTGAAAAAGTCGACGTAATAATATACAAGCAATTATCCTAACGGACCGAATATTACTAGTACGATGCTCTCGGAATGTTGGGTACTATAACACGATGCAAGAAGAGTATAGAAATAGAAGCGTGCGAAAATGCGAGGTGTTAAGATTTAATAGAGGTAGTAACGCTGAGGGACAGAGTTAGGAGTGACGCAATATAAGAGAAGGGCTCGGAGTCCGCCCAATAAAATGGAAATGTATTGGAAAGTAAACACATTTCTGAGATGGTTGCGGTCAGTGCAGAGAGAATATGAAGGAAGAACTTTGAAGACTACCCCGTGAAGACTACATTGAATTGGAGAACCATCGGAACACGGAAGGACCAGTGGGAAGACCAAGAAAAACGAGTGGAAGGGCTTCGGACCAATTTTAAGCAATTACGTCGAGGAGAGAAACGATGGAGAATGTGGAGAGGGAAGGCACTATTTGAAGACCGGGACGTCTGGAGGATTTCTGGAGGAGAAACACTGCAACAGCCCCCCACCCCCCCCCCCCCCCCCGCCGCCCCCCCCCCCCGCCCTCCCCCCCTCCGCGCCAACCCCCCACCCCACCCCCCCCCCCACCCCCCCCCCCCCCCCCCGCCCCCCCCCCCCCCCCCCCCCCCCCCCCCCCCCCCCCCCCCCCACCCCCCCCCCCCCCCCCAGCCCCCCCCCCCTGGATCTAGCCTAACAAGATGTAATTATGTTTGGCAAAAGTAAGGAATATTATAGTAAGAGTGAATATAATATATATAATATATATATATTATATATATAGTGAAATATAGTATAATATAATATATAGTATATATAAAAATGTAGATAATATATTAAAAGTATAATATTAAATATATTAGCTAAGTTAGATGTATATAAATATATATAGTGATATATATATATATATATAATATATATATAGGTAGTATAGTAGTACAGGGACAACCAGGTATAGTATTATTATATATAGGTAATATATATATATAGATATATATACATATTAATAATATGATATATAATAATAATATAGTAGTGATAGTATATACTATATATATATATATATATATATATATATATATTATATATATATATACTGTTATAAATAATATATATATTTATAACATTGTGAATAAGTAAATATATATATATAATGTAGTATATTACAGAAATGAATTCCTAGGAAGAATATCCCAAGAGAAGTTATGTGATTATTATTATTATTTTAGTGTTAGGATATTTTTCCAATATTTCATGTTTTTGTTTCTTTTTAAATTTATAGTATAGGATAATATATTAGCGAGACAGTCGTGATAGGGAACCTGTGTGCCCTTAAATAAAATATTAAGTCATTGAGGGAGCGAGGTCAGCAGCCTTAGGGAGTGAAACGAGGAATAGGAAGAACCGTGAAAGGTCGAGTTTCCACTCCTTTGGGTAAGTTGTGAAACTAGTGAACGCATTCTTTTAAGAGTTAGGTTAGACAATGGGGTTTTAATTAGTGCACTTGTTTATTTGTAGGTGGAAGCATTTCGGGAACTTACACGGGACCTTTCGTGAAACTAATTTGTGAGAGTGAGAACCAAATCATGATCGTGAAAACTGCCTCGCGAGCTAGAAGAGCCATTTTGGGATTCATTCTAATTATTTGAGGAACGAATACGTGCATTAGCGCCTAATATACGCGGAACTTGCCCACAGAATTGGGAACATTTACCAATTCGTCCCACAATGGGGCAACAAGAAAGCAACTGAGTCATAGTGAAGCCCTTCATTAAGAAAAAGGGAACCGGCAACAACGCAGTAAGTCGCGCAATGAAGGGATCGGAGGTCCCTGGGTGGGCATTGCAGGGTATCGCTGGCACTCCCATCTTCCTTCGCGCTTATTACCTTGGTTATCGTTTTTGTTAGGGTTACTGAGTCTTCCGCACTCTAGTGGCTCTTATTGCAAAATTAACTGATTGTCTTAAGTCTAAATTATATTGCAAAATTGTGTTTGTCTCTTATTGTTCCTGGCAGTTCATCGTTTTTCTGAAGAAAAAGGTTGGTCTTTAGGTAGTGTTGGAAGGGCGGCTATACTGAGTCAGTAAGCTCTGCCCCAGCATTTACAACTGTGGGGAGCACTCCCAAGAGGTTGCCCTTGCCTAGGGAAACAGGCGCGGTCGAGGGGGTAGAAGCAGAGAAAAATCCATGTCAGCTTCAGGGGAGTCGAGCGGGAGGAAAAATCCTTGAAGTTGCTTCACTCCTGCAAGGAGCATAGTCGGGAGAACAGGTGGGGACGGGAACAGGGTTTTTCTGCCAAGGGTTGGCTTCACAAGGGAGCATAGCCACAGCGGGCCGAAAGGCAAAGTCCGATACTATATTGGATTGAACCCATTGATAGATGTAGCGGGTGGCGAGTGTAACACTCTGTGCTTCACCATACCAGTTAACGGGAGGCTTAGAACCCCTCCGCCTCACTATCCGTTGCTGCTACGAAGTTGGACTGTGTCGGATTTGCCACACTCCCA
>JABUQX010057326.1:45000-47500 GCA_015478945.1 Trachelipus rathkii
TATATGCAAAATAAAGGTTTAAATAATATTGTGCCATGAGTAGTGAGTTCAATTCCTGAATTTTCGATTTCGGCCACCCAACGTCTCCATAATTAAATTTAAAGAGCAAACAGGTTACGTAAAATAAAACATACCATCATGTTCTATATTTTATTTACAAGTATTGCACACTCATAGGAAACACCTAATTTAAAAGAGCAATTTTATTAATCTTAACTGAGACAGTTTAAGAAAACTTTTAAGCACAGTTAAAAATATATTTCACCAATTGGTATATCCTATCATCTAGTTTGAAAAGGTAGGGCCCCACATCGAGTCCAAACTGCATGGGTAGTTCAAACCACCAATTGTTGATAATTTGAATTCCATTATGACAGGAATTTACATAAGTAGAAGCACTTACAGAGATGTATATTTGCACTGGGGTTGGCAACAAACAGGTAAGGTATGGCATGGTGAGTGGTGTAATCATTTTGATGCTGTGCAGAGCAGTGCACATTGCAAATGAGTTGGCTTGATGCAGGAAATTGCTGTGCTTGGCCAACTCTAATTTGCATGTGTGAGAGAATGTTTTGTTATTTATATATACCGTATATATACCATCAAATGGGGCAACTTCAGAAAAAAAAAGTGCAATTTTTGTTTAAATAAGTTTAACTTAAAAACTATAACACTTACATTTATAGTTATAAAATGTTAATAAAATATGGGTATTTGCCAATCATTTAATGTAAGTAAATGCAAAAAATAATAATAACTATTTTAATTTTTTTTTTTTTTTTTAAATGTAGCAAAATTTTCGCTGGGGAAATCTCAGAAAACCAAAAAAACTATAAATTTACCCATTTTTGGTTGACACTACCTGGAATGAGCTTCCCTAACATATTAGTAGGAAGTTAGAATGATAAATTAGCCGCAATGCCAGATTTAACCGATTTTTGGTTAAATCTGGCACCCTTAGCTACTTTTTTTGTTTTTGTTTTTGTTGTTGTTGTGTATGTTTATATGGGTTTCCAATGCCCTTGAGTCGATTCCCGTGGTTACTGAGTCGATTTGCCACCCCAGTCAAGGGTGGGGGGGGGGTTGGACCCCCAAAAACCAGGAAATGCTCATAGCGTTATGAAATTTGATGAGTGCATAGAAGAGAATGAATGAAACAGTCCTGATGTTAAATTAAGTGACAGAGCACATGTACCAGAGTCAGAGCCGGATCTGGAGCCAGATCCAGACTGAATTCTGGCTCCAGCTGCATACTAGGTCAAATGAGATGTCTTTGTATGTTTTTAATGACATAGATCTCTAATTTGAGGGTTCCAAAACCATCAAATGAGCCTGAGGACCCCCTGGAGAGGGGTACCAACTGAAAAGCACAGAGTGCATGGCAGAGAAGATGAAGGAAGATGGAATGGAATGGAATGGAATTCTGAAATTGCCCCAGAGTTCACAAATGTTATATAACTTTTTAATGAAATGTGCTACCAATATGTACTTTATATGTATACATAGCTTAAAACCTGTACTATCAAAGACTGAGTAAACAAATTTTACAATTGTTTTTATTTTTCATACACAGACCTTATAAATCGAAATTAAAAATTAAAAAAAATCAAAAAATCTTGGTTATTTATATATTTAAAAAAAAAAAAAAATTTTTGCAGGTCACTGCACCTGTTAATCTGCTACAACTTTTATTAAAACTTTTTTTTTTGTAAAATTTTTTTTTTTTTTTTTTGTAAAACAAAAAACTAAAAATTCTGAAGATGCCCCCATTTGACGGTATATATATATATATATATATATATATATATATATATATATATATATATATATTATATATATATAGTGGCAGCTCATCTATATGGGCTCCGGGCTGGAGCCCCTCCAAATTAAAAATGCCAGGCATAGGATGTTGATGGAAATATGACATTTTTGTCAAAGAAAAGTGATTTGAAATTTTTTTTTAACAATTTAATATATAAAAATTAGTAATCAATAAAGAAAATAAGAAAGGAATGCTTTCTGCAAACTTTACCAAATTACAGAAAGTTTGCCACAACCAAGTAACGAATTTTAGTTTTCATCCAAGTAAATGGCTCCTTAGGTTTTCAATAAAAAGGTTGCATACCTATCTATACTCAAAGTCCAAAGGTGAGAATTACAAACCATGTGTGTTGTGTCCAAACCCATTTTTAGGCAACTGAACTACAATAATGAATACTAATTTTCAAAATAAAATGAATATATAAAAACAAAACATACACAAAAACATATATATATATATATATATATATATATATATATATATATATATATATATATATATATATATATATATATATATATATATATATATAATAATATATATATATTATTAATATAATATATATAACGGTTATATATATATATAATATTATATAATATATATATAATATATATTATTTATAATATATATATAATAATATAATATATATATATATATATATACTATATATAATATATA
>JABUQX010057326.1:52500-60000 GCA_015478945.1 Trachelipus rathkii
TTTATAAGTTTGCGTATTTTAGCTCTGAAATATAAAAAAACATTAGGAAATAGATGTCACACATGTATGTGCGACAGGGTCTGTCGCACATATAGGTGCGACATTGACCAATGTCGCACATATATGAGAGACACGGCTGCTGGTGAAATTAAAAAAAAAAAAACAATAAAAATTAAATATCTCAGTAAATACTTTGTACCTTTACGAATTTCAGCTACCATATGATTTCATTAATCATAACCTATATAAAAATGCAAAAATCTTAACGTGGCCTCCGGAGAAGTTTTACCGATTTACCCGTGGCAGGCAATGTGTTAAATATATATATATATATAATATATATATATATTAGGGTATATATATATATATTATAAATATATTTTATAAATATATACCGTATATAATAATATATATTCTATATATAATATATATTATATATATATATATATACGTGTATATATATAATATATATATTATATATAATGATATATATATATCATTTTTTTATATATGATATAATTTTATATATACATAGATAAATATATATTATATATTTACATATATATATATATACCTGTAATATATATATATATATATATATATATATATATATATATATATATATATAATCGTTGTATATATATATATTATATATATAATATTATATATACTGTATACATTTATTTATATAAAGAGTGCCTGGTAACTCAGTGGTAGAGCACTCACCAAATAAAGTGAGGGTCCAAAGTTCGCAACTGGTCAGATGAGAGAATGTGAGCTATTCTATCCTTGGGCTTGACTTCGTCCTTCTCGGACGTTAACTGAGTACACCCCTCCTAGATTTGGGCTCTGCCCATGGGCAGTGGTGTTTATCTGCAAAAATATATTTAAAGTGAAGTTTTGGATATCTGTTTAGTGTTGCGGTATTTGAGATTGTTATATCTTGAGTATTATTTTCTATGTATTCTGAGGATTTTGTCCAATCTGCTTTTTTGTAATTTGTGAAAGATTTTCTCTAAGTGTAGTTGTGTTTGTTGGTAATTTGGTATTTTACCATTATGGGGAGGTGGTAGAGAGTTTATGTAGGTTTCTGTTGACCATTGGAGTTTTGTGTGGAGATTTAAGGAGCATAGTTTTAGGTCTGGGGATGTATTTGATTGCTTTGTTTGTGGAGGTATTATAATGTGAAAGTTTTTACTGTTGAGGATGTTTAGATGATCTAGATGTTATTGAATGAATTCCTCTTTTGTCTGCACTTTGGTCTTTTTGCAATCCCCTCCTATTATGAAGTTTGAGATGGGGATGACATTTGGGGTGTAGTTTCTGGGCCAGTGTGGTGAGGTATGATGTAAGATCTAATAATAATAATAATAATAATAATAATAATAATAATAATAATAATAATAATAATAATAAAGCTATATTCTTAAATTCATAAAAGGTACAAGTATTAATTATCAAAGAGTAAAACATTTTAATAAGTTTATCTAAATTAGTAGATTTCATGTAATATTTGATTATTTATAATATTTATTGTTCATTTAATGGAAATGTTAAAACTATAAAAGCTGAAATAATTAATTATAGGATTGGATTAAAGGAGGGCTCATGCCACAAAATACAAATGACACCCACTGGAAGTCTTACCTCGCTTACATAGACACCTTTTTAAAAAAAAAATTTCAAATATATGGAAATTATTAGTGAAAATGATGCTTATACCAACAATAATATTAACCAAATTATAAGTAATATTTATTTGCATAATGAAGCTGTCAATCTTCAGCATATACTCAGGAAGTCACTGAAGCTCTTGATTTAGTATGTATTGTATGTTATTTTGATAACTTTACCAAATGTTTCAAAAATAAATTCTTAAATTGTATTCATTGTATAAGTTATTAAAAAGAATTTACAATACTGTATAAAATTATTTATTTAATTTCAAACTCCCAGCTTCAAAAAGATTCCTCAAACTTATCAGAAGCTGTTGAGGTCTGGATAAAGCTTTACAAATCAGATGTGCTGAAGCCATTCAAAGAATCTGTAAGGAAGAGAATGGATGATGCTGTGGACCCATTCTTTTACGTGGTTAATCTTCTAGATCCGGCAAGAATGGGTAAGACAATAATCAGTGTAAAGTACATCATATAATTATTTGATAACTAATAATTTTACATTTTGTCCATTAAAGTTAAAATACTAACACTAAAAAATCAGTCTTTCTACTTTTCCTATTGGATCAGAACTATCATATGAGCAAGAAGAAGAAGCATTCTTGGTTGAAATCATACAATCGGAAATATCTTCCTCCATTTATGGTATTTAAAATTAAGGATTTTATATATTTCCCAAAATCTATATTTGTAGAAGGCATTATACTGATGAAGTGATGTATAAATCAACCCTATACAAATTGATGTGTATAATTTTAGACAGATATTCGCAGAGATTCGCGAAAGAAAATTTCGCCATAAGAAAAATTGCGCCACAGATATTTTATAATGGACAACTTTTGAAGGACAAAACAAGTTATATAGGACAAATAAATAAATATAAAATAAATAAATAATTCAATCTATAAACAAAGAAAACATAAAATGAATAAATAAAAAAAATAATAAAAATAAATAAATGAATAAATAAAAATAAAAAAATAAATAAATTAAATAAATACAATAAATAAATTAAATAAATACAATAAATAAAATGAATAAATAAAAAAAAAAAAAAATATTATATAAAGTATAAATTATACCAGAGTATATATATATATAAAAAATATATATATTACTTATATAATATATAATATATATATATAACTATATATATCTATATATTAATTAATTAATTGATTTTAAACTTATTTTATTTTCATTTATATTTATTTATTTTTTATTTATTCATTTTATTTGTCGTATTTATTTAATTTATTTATTTTTTTATTTATTTATTTATTTATTTTAAGTAAGGTTAACATGAGGTTTTGTTAAGTATGATTAAGAAAGGGTTGGATAGGTAGCGTCCAGGCGGGGTGACCGGGCCCGCCTCTTTAGGAGGGGTGATTCTGTCCACTCTAAATAAAAATAAAAAATAATAAAAAAAATAAAAAAAAAATTTCGCTCATTTAATAGCCACGCGGTAGTACTACAAGTTTTATTTAGATCATCTTTAATTCTAGAGAGTTTTTATATTTTTAAAAAATGTTGCAATTGGGTACAAAATGTCTTTTCAACATAATTTCAACTTTTGAAAAAAGTGAGTTTTTAACTTGTTATAAAATGAAAAATTGTGGATGGAATTTTAATTATTTTTTCAGTGGATACACTCGAGTATTAGCTTTAAACTGGCAAAGTAAATTTTTGATCCAAACAGTATTTAGTGGCAAAAAAACGGGCCTAACTTGGTCGCGATTCACCCCGCCGAAAAATTGATCGGAGGGGTGACCTCCAGACCACCATTGTTTTTCGTATTTTAACGTATTATTATTGACATTTTTATTACGTATAATTAATTTAAATATAATAAAAAGTTACTTAAATATTATAAATAACATATTTAAAATAATTGAAATTTTAATAAAAAAAACGAATTCATAAAAAGTGGTCAACATTTTTGAGAGAGTCAAGGAAATATACAACTTTATTTTTATTCTTATTTTATTTATCATTTATTGAACAATTTTTTATTACTTAATTATGAATTTTAATATGATAATTAATTATTATATTAAGTAAAAATTAAAATATAAATTTGAATTTATACGTAAAAGACGAATTTAAACAGATGGTCTGAGTCACCCCTCAATGGTGGTCCGCTTCACCCCTCCACGGTCAGGCTGACTCAGCGTTATTCAAACTTTAATAAAACTTTTATTATTAGAATTACATTATTATTTTTTTGTGTGCTTATGACCGACTATAGGGCCGTGATTACAAAAAAAAAAAAAAAAAAAAATCCAAAAAGTGCATTAGGGGAGAGTCGGGAGACCAAGTTATGCCTAAGGTGGTCCGAGTCACCCCGCCCGACCCTATATGGATGGGTTGGGTATCATATAGTATATTTAGACAAAGCCAAATTGGCTGGTTTTTAGTTACAGTAGTTATTAATGTAATACTGCATGTTTGACCATAACTTAGTTATTAAGGCATGTGGATGGTTTGGGCATCATATATCATTTTTTTTACTAAGCCAAATTGGTGGATTTTAGTTACATGAATTTGACAAGCCCTAGGGTGCTTTGTGGATTTGCATGAGAGCATGTTTGGTTAGTGGGTTGACTGGGACAGTCTCGATAGGTCCATGTGGCTTCTTACTGTCCATTTATTTCTTGTTTCTTAGATTAATGACAAGAAAAATTTGGTAATTGTTGATAAGAATTGCCTCTGATTTATGTAAATACTGTATTAAAACTATAAACATTTAATTTACAAAAATGGTATTAAAAAATTCTTTAAAGTTTTTTCTATTGATATTCGTATATATTTTGTACATATTTTAAAGAAAAATATAAAAAATAACGCTCAGAAAATCAAAACAATTAGGCTTCTTTTTTTCGTGTAGGGATGCCGAAAGAGGACCGATATATATCGATATTGATATTTTTTCGATAGTATCGATGATATTTTTTCAGCTGATATATCGATTTATCGATATTTTATCCCCAGTATCGAATAAACTTTTGAGCAGTTTTCTTTTTTCATAAAAAATAAAGGCGTTTTCCATTTTGCATTTGTGCTAACGCTCGATAAGAAAGGCTAATCCAGTTTTAGCACGAATTTCGGGCATAATCGACCGATTGTTTACAAAAAATTTCATCAGCTGTTCTAATGGAGCACGTGGTTTTGGAATAAACAAAAATAAAAAAAATAACAAATGGTTTTTATCACAAATAATTGATCAACTATTGTGATGGAGTTTATCGATTTGGAAGAAATTAAATTTAAAGCTAATTTCATGAATGAAACATTCATGAAATCAACGAACTACTACGCGCATCCTTATTTGTTTACATTTTTTCGTTAGCATTTTCCTAAAATTCGGTAAGCACGGGAAAGAGCAACCTAACAGAATTTAGGAAATTACTAACGTTTCGTTAGCATTTTACTAAATTTGTGCTAAAATTGACATATATCGAACGACTTTTTAGCAATTTTTCCTAAAATTTCGTTAGCCAAAGTGCAAAATCGAAAACGCCTTAAAGCCGTATCGTTTTGTTCACCTATTACATATCGCGGTTGGGACCAAGGAGTTCTTAAATAGTTACCTTGACAGTATCCCCAAAATCTGTGCGCTTAGGTTAATTAAGCTTACATTTTCACTGGGTTCTCCTTCCCACATTGGTTTTGCCAGGCAATGAAACTGCCGAATGCATCTGCTAAGTTGGCCCACCGACGTCAATTCATTGAATCTTTTCCCTTGGAGTTGGCAGAATGGTATTCCTGCATTGGTAGGGAGGTGAAGGCTGTTTGGAGAGAGGAGCTCGGTACATTCCTTGGCACCCATCCCTGGGACTACTATAGTGGAGAGGTATTCAGTTTTTCATTCCCTGTGCTCGTCGCTTGGAAGACTGCCATAACGAGATTACGATTGGGATCTTGGCCTCTGGCACCTCTTTCGTTGGGTCCTTTCCCGACACACCCCCTGTCCATCTGCAACGGTGCTCTTGAGAGTGTGGAACACTTTCTTCTTCAGTGTGGCTCTTACTTGATAGCAAGGGAGGAGCTTCGGCTCTCCTTGCTGGGAGTGGGGGTTCCTCTTCTGACTGTTCCAGTTTTGCTAGGGAAGGTGAACGTGCCTCCAGTATATAGAGTTAGGGTACATCTGGCACTAATCCGCTATCTCAAATGTACCGGTCAGTTGGGCAGGCTATGATCTTTCATGGGGATTAGGTTGGAATTAAGATCCAGAGGGGGTCTTGCCGACCTAGATATCAGTGTTTTGCTGGTGGGGAGGGATTTCCTAGGTTATTTAGATCTTACTAGGTTCTCAGCACCTCGCAATGTCGGGAGATCCAGGCGGAAAGTATTCATTAGTGACTTTTGCTATAGTTTCCTGAAGCAGCCCAGGGCTAAGGGGGACCTGTGGGGTCCCCAGGAAGCCCTTAATATCATCAAGTAAGTAATCAACAACTCTACTGCGTAATATAAGTTGCTAGTTTATAATTGCCATATACATTAATAAAAAACTAATCAAAGGAGTTCCTAATTTTTGGAAATGAAATATTTATATATTTTAAATTTATGTTTCTTTACTTATTTTTTAAGAAAGTTGAAATACTTAAGATTTTAGCAATTTTTAGGACAAACACTCAAGTACTCAAGATGAATGCCAAAAACTCAAGAACTTGAGAAAAAACTCAAGCGATGGCATCCCTGATTATGAGTCTACATTGGGTAATCATGAAGTAAAAGCTATGAATAATTGTTAAGTATCTATAGAGTTAATGACTTACCACTTCATAATCTACAAAACTCATCGGGTCAATCCATTTGTTCCGTACGAAACTGATGCACGCATCGATAATTTGAAAACTTTTTAATATTCGCATGGCGTTAATGTTACCTGGAAAAGTTCAAAACCAACCATTCGTTTTTTGTAGATTTACTCTGGTTGTATCAAAAGGGTGAGCCAAAATGTTTGACCAGGTGGAGAAAAATTTATCACTTAATAGAGGTAAGCATGTTTAAGTTCATATCCATATTGGTAGATTCTTAATACCAAATTTTTCATAGAGAGTGAATTGTTAGGCTGGATACTTTAAGGTAACATTGGGCTTTATGTTTTTTTTGGAAAAATAGATATTTCACCATGAAAATGAATCCGAAATATTGTTTAAAAATCGAGATTTCCATTTTCGTTGGTGTATTATTAAAAGAAGGAATAATTGAACGCTATGAAATTTGGTGTGATGATACAGATACTGAAGTATGGTTAACTAAAATCTTATTTGGAGATTTTGGTGCATATTTTTAAAAAACATTTACAGGTGTCAAAAAATCAATTTTTCGGAAAAATCTGTAACTTTGAACCTTAATATCTCTGATGGGGTAAGTGCTAAAAAATCTGAAAATTTCACACATTATACTACTACCATAGATGTTCCTTCACCTGCAATATTGACTTTGGTATTTGCTGTTAAGAAATACAGCCCTTCAACAAATGCCCAAAAAAAAAATTTTTTTTTAAGTTGTGTTAGCGTCGGGCGGGGTGACGTGGACCACTTTAGGTATAACCTTGGTCTCCCGACTCTCCCCTAATGCACTTTTTGAAATTTTTTTTTTGTAAATCACGGGGGGCCCCCCCCTATAGTCGGGCATAAGCACACAAAAAAATAAATAATGTAATTTTTCTTAAAAAATAAAAAGTTTTATTAAAGTTTGAATAACGCCGAGTCAGCCTGACCGTGGAGGGGTAAAGCGGACCCCATTGTGGGGTGACTCGGACCATCTGTTTAAATTGTCTTTTACGTATAATTTCAATTTTTATTTTAATTTTTAC
>JABUQX010057326.1:80000-83583 GCA_015478945.1 Trachelipus rathkii
TTACTTGGTACCTGCGTTGTGCTACACACCGTGACGAAATAAGTCTGGCAACTATAAAATTTTGCTGAGTTTCTTGAATTGTCTGCTTGAGTCAAGAGGTCGCTACTTTCCCCTGATAACTTCTTCGTGCTTTGAAGTAAGGGAATGAAGGTTACTTATGGCCTAAAGTAAAAGGGCGCATCAGACTTTGTAATCTTTATTTCTAAACCCAATACTAGTTGCCTAAAATACAATAAATCAAAAATTAATCAAATATGAAAAAAAATATAAAATAAAGACATACAAGAAAACAAAAATAATTTGCAACACCATCAAATTTATAAATCTCATGAAATCAAAAAAATTACAAAGTACATATATAGGACAAAAAAACAAATACTACCATAACGAAAATTGCGCACCCTTATACATAAGACCAAAAATACCAGGTCGGTCTAATAAATTTTTCAAAAGTTATGAATAAAAATAATAACATCATGAAACTGCGCACAAACCTTCAAAAATGAAAACTGCGCACAAACCTTATACATAAGACCAAAAATACCAGGTCGGTCTAATAAATTTTTCAAAAGTTATGAATAAAAAAATAACATCATGAAACCGCACAAACCTTTAAAAATGAAAACTGCGCACAAACCTTATACATAAGACCAAGATACCAGGTCTGTCTAATAAATTTTCAAAAGTTACGAATAAAAATAAAATCATCATGAAACTGCGCACAAACCTTATACATAAGACCAAGATACCAGGTCTGTCTAATAGACTTTTCAAAAATTACAGATAAAAATAATATCTTAACAAAAATTTCGCACAAAACCTTAAATCTTTAAAAATTAAAGATAAAAATAATACCTTAACAAAAATTGCGCACAAACCTTAAATCTTTCAAAATTACAGATAAAAATAATACCTTACCAAAAATTTCGCACAAACATTAAATCTTTAAAATTACAGATAAAAATAATACCTTACCAAAAATTTCGCACATCCATTAAATCTTTAAAAAAACATTATTATAATTAATTAATTAAAATTAATTATTTAAAATTAATTCAAATATATAATAATTAAATAATTAAAATTCTTGAAGAGTAGCCTACATCTATGATTTCAAGCAGAATTGCAAATTAAGAGCATAATCTGGCAACATTCAATTATTTTCAAAAGGTGTCTCGTAAAAGTAACCTTTAACATATATATATATATATATATATATATATATATATATATATATATATATATATATATATATATATATATATATATATATATATATATATATATATATATATATATATATATATTTAGGGATGTACCGATCCAGAAAAGAGGCCGATACCGATACTCTATTTTTAGGTGCCGATACCGATACCGATACTTTAATTAATATAATAAATACACAGTAATAAGATGGAACATTTGCACTGCTAGGCAACTCAAGATTGCATTCCCTGTACAAACAATACTTAGTCATTTATATTTCATATTTGGTTGTGCCCAAATATATTATTCATTTTATAAATTAAAATAGTACCTTTAAGAATAATAATTACAAATATAATAATAACTTTTTATGTTTATTAATTTATTAAAAAATATTTCATTTCCATTTTCAAGTAAGTATTAACAAAGTTTAGCTACTAGCACATGTTTTAACATGATTACAATTTACAAAGAAGATTCTTTAACAAGCTACAATATAAAGAATAAAAATAATGAAAGAAGAGACCTCAATTAATCAGCCGAAAGTTAAAATAAAAAAACGCTATTACTCAAACATGACATAATAAAATACTCTTTAAGATAGATATCATTCAATACTCAAATTCTAAAAAATTCACAAATAGTGATGCAAAAAACTAAGCTTTCACTAGTATCTGGCGAGAGACTGTTCCTTTTGGGGTGTTTGTTCCTACCCCACAACCTACACACTATAAATACATACTCTATCGACTGATGAGGAGGTGCTGATAATTGTTGCCTGCAAGCACTATTAATAATAAAAAACCTTGGCCCATTTTGTACAACCGCATGAGAAGAGTTCTCTTCTGTAGGCAGCATCTCATGTTTTCGAGAACCTCATCTCCTCTTTCACAGACTGCAAATTTGAATTATTTTTGCTCCTTGATGACTGTCTCTTCAGTTTTTACGATGAGGTTCCCTGGTGTGATTCCTTTGAAGGTGAATGAGATGTCAATACAATTTCGGCCATGAACTTATCAAAGTCTAACATATCCAAATCCTCATCTTCAGTAGGTTTATTTGCTGCAAAGCCACCATCGTCACTATCAGTGCTGTTGCCGGGGGTTTCTGAAAAGGGGGTTCACTTCTCTTTTTTTTTTTTTTTTTTTTTTTTTTTTTTTTTTTTGTCAAGCAGGCAAGCTCCTCGGTTATGCTATTTTAATGCATTCTAGAAGTGGTTCACCGTCGGGGTGCCATTCTTGTGGGGTTTCATCTAGCTTAAGGAATTCCATTAGAACCTTTTATTTATTTATTTTTACAGTTGTCACCGCCGCTCACGGGCATAACCCTATTCAGGAGTGGGTGTTGAACGCCTCAATCCATCTAACGCAAATTATGCAGATGAGGCACAGACGCAGGCTTTAAGTGAAATTAAATTGGTAGGAAACACAGTTGATGGAAGAGAATTCCACAGAACAGAGGTGGCAGGAATTAAACATCAACACAAAACTCATGTGCCGACAAAGCACCACTTGTGCTACGAGGGCCTCGTAAATGTGGTGGTACGCAAATGATAAGTTCCCTCAGCACTTGCCTCTACGAACTATAGAAAAGGGATAAAGCACCAACATCGCGCAGCAAATATAAAGGGTCAGTGAACTAGAAAGTACAGGACAGTTTATAGGTCTTTTGCCGCTGACTCGACCCTATCCAAAAGCCGGATGACCAGAGCCCCCGCTCCCCACAGATATGAGAGCAGTTCTCTCCATACAAGAGCAAGATGAGACCCTTGGCCTTAGGTGGAGTAACTGAAAGAGGGAAAAAAGTCTCGCGTCTAAACAGAACTCCAGTTTCTTTGAAGGACGCCCTAGCAACCACTGTGATTTGAGGTTTTCAAAACATTTTTGTTGTTTATGTTAAGGCCAAGGATGTTTTATATTATCAACAGGAGAAGCAGAGAACGTCGAAGAGATAGAAAAAGTTAGGTGTCTTAGAGAGGGAGAGTTGTAGAAGTTGGGTTTTTAAAGAGTTAAATTTCACAAGCTTGGAGACGACCCAACAATGAAATTCTATCCAGATCAAGAATAGAATCTGAAAGATTAAGACGAGAGGCAATTCTAGAGGTAAAGAGGGAGCAGAAATGATATGAGTTGAAGAATGAAGAGAGGTCAAGTCATCGACATATGAGTGGATAGAGTTAGAAGGGCAGGTGAAGATCATTAGTAGAAAGCAAGAATAAAGTTAGAGATAAAACAGAACTATGAGTAACACCACTATTGACAGAGGTAAAAGAAGTCGCCCCATCAACAACAGCCGACATTGAGCAGATTTAAGAAAGAAAGCTGAGCATAGAGTAAGCCAGAAAGAAGAGCCCAAGGAGGGAGCTTAGAGAGCAGTG
>JABUQX010057327.1:0-2500 GCA_015478945.1 Trachelipus rathkii
AAGTGCTCATCGTCAGCTGCGAGAGAGATTATTTTATCATTTATTTATTATTATTAATTGATTATTATTATTATTATTATTATTATTAGTTATTCTTATTATTATTATTATTATTATTTATTATTGATCTATGTGTGTGTGTGTATTATTATTAATTATTTTATGTATTATTATTATTATTATTATATTATTTATATTATTATATTATTATTTTTTTTGTATAAAGTGTGGAGTAGTCCTTTTTCACTTTGTAATTTGGCTTGTTTGGGTTTCGTACCAATGCCAGTTCTCCAAATAGAGGTGTATTCATGATCCTTGCTTCTTTTTCAACAAACTTTGTAAATGTACTAAAATTTACCTTTTTAATTTTCTTCATACATACTATCAACTTTATTTATCCACTTATCACGCTGCTTGTAGGGAAGTTTTTTTAACTATTCTATAAATAGCAACAGTAGAATTCAATTCATTTAAGGAGTAATTTCCCATTGCATTATTATAGCATCCAAAAAACAAAGAAAAATTGCATAGTTCACCATCCTCATTCTAATTTCATTCATGTCTTCCAGCTTTTTTAGATATGTATTAGCAATAACTTGTTCATTTCCTTGTTTTATCGAGTTTTTTCTACTGCTTTTTATAACTTATTTTTCATTGAAAAATACAACTTCTTACTATATTTTCTGCTTTACTTTCTGTATACTTAATTAAATAGGAAAGTTTATCTCATTTTCACATTTTCCTTCTATATTGGTCTTAAAAACTAGCATAAAATTTTAAATTTAGTAGGATCTTTTCCAGAAAATATTTCCGGCTCACATATTGGAAGAGGATTCCTAATACTCACTTCTAACTTTTGTTTTAAAATTTCTATAATTGTAGACTCCTGATTTATTATTTTTCACTATACCATTTATTTTAGTTTCTGAAAAATTTACATTTTTATTTTCATTTTTTAAGAAGTATCGTAATACTGAAGAATCTGGATTTCTAATTTTTGTTCAAGCGTGTTTGTTTATTATAACTTTGCTCTAAATTTTTTATATGACTACTATGTTGGTACAAATCTAAATTTTCTTTCCTTTTTTTGCCAAGTATTGTTCATGCTCTTTGTAATTTTATTTTACTTTTTTCAATTTCGAGCAACAATGATTGTGCTATTGAATTTTTTGAACTAGATATACTTACTTTATTAGTATATTCTAGCCATATCTTGTGGTCTAATCTCTTTGTTATATTTTTCATATATTTTGAAATGTCACTTTTTAAAAATATAGCTTATTTTAATTAGCCACTGCTCGAATTTTATCTGACTTACAGATTCTTGCTTTAGTTACTAAACAAGTATTTTGTTTTAAGGATTCTAACTTTTGCATCTAATTGGAAGTTCATCAGATTTTATTTCAAAACTTAAAATTATAATTGTTTAAAAAAGCATGCCATAGTTTGCCTTATAGTGTTAATTTTTTTTGTAACAGCCGCTAATTTTCCTGAAGGAACTTTAAAACCTCCTTCAGTTGTTTCAATTTCATCTATTTTGTCGATATCTTCTGTTTGTTCGATATCGCTCATTATTTTTTTTTATTATTATTAAAACCTAATAAAAAACTATTATTAAAAATTCATTCATTCGTTTTATTTTATGTAAAATAAAAAAATAAAGGAAGGATGTTATTTTTTACACATTAATATATACAGATAAATTCTTAAATATCTAATCTAAATGTTTACCTTGTATTATTTTTTATTTGTTTATTATTTTTATTATTATTTTGTTATACTTATTTATACTTATTGTCATCGATCGGATGATCATTCCTCGCATCTGAGTGACAGCTTTGTGTTCTTCATCCAATGCTTCTAATTAGAAGAACTTTGTAAACATCAATGAGAAATCCTGACATCAGTGGTTTGTGATACTCGATTCGATATATGATTTTATTTAAAGCAATTTTTGTATAACACGAATAAGGTTTAAAATATAAAATATAAAAAACTCTAAATATGTAAGTACAAATACCAAATACCAAAAAAATAAACATAGAATTATACATTATTTTTATTTGTTATATTTACATTCAAAGTAGAATTTAATAAAAAACATATTTTTGAAATATTTGTTCAACTTATCGTAGTCCAGTTAGTAGCTTATCAAGCGAAAACTAATAGTGTTACTTATTTATATTATACCACATTCACACCAACTATATTAATACCTATAAATATACCTATTACCTTCTAATTACTAATGTATTGGATTTCAGAAATGGCTGAGCTTAGGGTGAATAGCTTAGATGTTATTCAAATTGTAGGGCTACTGCTTTATCAATAAAGTTGCTTGAAGATGGCTCTAATAGCTGAAAATTCCTTTTTAATTTCTTCTGGAATCTAGCTTTTGGTAGAAGTTTTTCTTGAATTTCTAAATTTTCTTCTGGCTTTCTTTATTCATTAGAGATTGAAGAATTATTTGCGTAGTTATTCCAACCTGTAATAGTTTCTC
>JABUQX010057327.1:10000-22500 GCA_015478945.1 Trachelipus rathkii
TAATAAAATATTAAATCCCATTGATGAATTAGAACAGACATGTCAGTTGGTAAAGTGTTCAGAAAGAAAAAAAATCCATAAATGTTCATTATAAATTGTTTAAATTGCTACAATTATGTGGTGTCAAATTTAATATATTTGATTTTCAGAAAGTCTCTAATAAAAAAGAAATTACATTAAATAAATACAATAAAATCTGGAAGAAAATATGTGAGATCAATAAATGGGATTTGATTAAGTAGAAAGGATATTAGCATTATATTTAAAATTTTATATGCAATTTTTTCCTTTTAAATTTAATTAGTCTGAATCGTAATCATTTTCAAATATTATACCTTTTATCAGTTCATTCTTTATCAATGTTTTTAGAAACTTTATGTAGTTAATAAATATATTTAAAAGATCTAATTCTTCAATATCATTACTTGTAAAAACGTCTAAATTATAAGGTTTTTAATTCTTTGAATCTTCATCCCATTACTTTTTTGAGAGATTTTCTATTGTTTCCATTTATTATAGGAAAAAAAATCTAATGAAAAATTAATTTGATGATAACCTTCACCAATATACTGCATTTTAATATCGCTTTCATTGAAAAATTTAATTTGTTCATCATTCAAGAGACTCACGTATCTTCTTGGAAGAAATACATTAGTTACTTCATTCTCTCCTACATGTAGAATTGCAAACATTGCGAGACCAAATTTTGTATTTATTTTTCTAAGTTCAACAACCTTATAAATCACATCTTTGTTTAAATCAGATAGTTTTGTAGCCTGCACGTAATCAGTTAAATAGTTCAAAAATTTTTTAATAAGCTCTGATTTGTTTTCCATCAATTTATATTCTTTCAGAAAAGCTTTCTATATATTTATATATATAATTAATTTAATTATTCTTTTATAAATTGCTTTATAGTATTTTAGTAGACATCTCCTCATTCCTCTCTCTTTCCCATCTTTCTTTCTCCATCTGTTCTATAGGTACCCCTCTTTTTTATAACATTTCCATCATAATTTTATTAGACATCTCCTCATTCCCATTTTTTTAGCAAATTTTCTCTCTCCCTTTGCCATCTTTCTTTCTCCATCTTTTCTCACATAGATACTATGACCCAAAATTATATTTTTTCTATCTTTTCAAAATACATTGTGCATCCTAATTTCTATCATCAATAGGTATTCATCTCCTAAATATTCTTTTCGAAAAAGTCATATAACGGATTTCCCTAATCCTATATATTAGAAACTAAAATTTGTGATAATAGTATTACTTGATTTTTTCATGTATCAAACATATATTAGATGAAAAAATTATTAAGTAATATTTCTTTCTTTGTTAACAATTAAGTTTTCTTTTTTATTCTATAATTCTAAAATCTGCATCTATTTAATATTTATAACTTATATATCTAAAATTATCTTTCAAATTCATATCTTTTATAATTAATGAATGTGACGTGAATAAATATATAATTTGAATCCTTCATACTAAAGATGTCAATGTAATTGTCTTATAAAATTATCCTTCATATGGCAGTAACATATCCGTTTCTTCGAAGATGGTTACCTGATTCATTATCTACATAACGAACGGAAACTTTCCCGATTCTAATTTTTGTTAGTTTGAAAATATTATTTAGTTTCTTTATTGATCTTATTTTAATACAGGAGCAATTAAATCTTTTTATTAGTAATAGTTTTAAAGCGTTCTCAAAAATTTTCTTTCATCAAAACTTTGGCATTCAAATCAAACATTTGAGATTTTGCTTCCTCAGCAAAATTTTTAATATGATCATCTTCAGGAATATTAATCCAGTTTTTTGATTTATTCATATTGTTCTGTTAGATCGTGTCTTATACGTTATTCCATCGTTCGATATAATTTATATATTTTCCTGTGTGTTATTACTTAAACTCCATCTAATTAAGTAAAATATAGAGTTAAAGTTATCATCTGAGGAAAAGTTTATAACATTGTTGTCATAGTTCTTTTATTGTTTATATTTGTCAAATTCATTATTCGGTCATTTATGTAAAAATTAAATCCAATCCGTAGCAGTTCATAATTGTCTGGCCCTACGAGTAGGTCCTCACTAAGAAATTTTTTATCCTCTGTAGAGAGTCCAGTGTTCTACTTTGAATCAAGGGTTCTCTAAGATGTTAATTCTCATTTATTATAGAGAAAAATATTTAATATATGCTCTTGCAGTAATTGAAGTGTTAGCTAATTTTAAATTATTAGTACACGGCCGCTATCGTGAGTAGAATCGAACTACAGAACAAATTGAACACAAGACAAAATTAACTTTGCAATTCACGATATTTTTTGTGATTCCTGCATACGTTGACTAGACAAGTTAAATCACTATTTGAATATAAAAATGGAGATTTCTTTATATGGAGTTTGAAAACTAGAATCAAATCGATAAAAATAAATAGCATAATAATTTTTTACACACTTCTTAATACCAACTCTATAATATAGTCCAATTGTAATTTCCTTGAAACCTTCGCATATTTGAATCTCAAAATTAATGATTTTTCCCGACTTATTTTTTCGGACAATTTTGTTATTGAAAAAGAATCTGTCATAGTAAATTTGCTCTTCGAAAGTTTGAATTAATGTATAGTGTCATTACGAGAGTATTCATAAATCGTATGGAACCCAGTGCTTTTCATGAGGAATCTCACGAACGCTCTTTCGAATGCGTCGAGGACATGTGAATAAATAAAGACCTTTTACTCATTTGTGAGAGTAAGAGGTTATTGCACTTCTATATTATATTCTCACTGCTTTTTTTAGTCATGGGTTTTTTTTTATCATTTAACAGTCTTTGTTTATATTAAGCGCTTAGTCTCCACCAGCAAAGAAGAACCTGATTGCAAAGAACTGCAAGTCCAAAAAAAGCCTTTAGCCAAGTCCTATTATATGAAATCTAAGTTTTCTTTTAATTTTTAAATTATTGTAAATTGCATTTTTGTTTCAATTATTATTATTTGCATTGAAGTTAATAAGAGTTAATATTTTAAACTTACGTTCTATTGGTAATTTAAATTAAGAATTATGTATATGCAATTATAAGTTATCTTGAGCATTAGGGCTTTGTCCATTTGTGGTGGAATTAATGAAAAAATATGATAAAACCATATTTTGTACATCAATTATTATTTTAAGAAGAAAAATAGTTATTATATATAATAATATATAATTATATTAATATATATAATATATATATATTATAATATATATATATATATATAATATATATATATATATATATATTAATATATATATATATATATATATATATATATATAATATATATATATATATATATTAATTAATGAATTTATATATATATCTATAATATTATATATATATTATATTATATATATATATATATATAATATTTAATATATAATTTTTCCTTTTCATGTTTTATTTTTATAAAAATATGATCTGACATGGGGAAATTTTCCCCCATGTCAGAATATCATAATTATCATAAATCAGATTCGTTTATGAATAATGTTTGATTTTGTAGGTTTCTATCACATTATTTGTTCATAAATTAATTTATTTTTTATTTTTATATATTCTAATAAATATCATCATCTGCTTTCGGGTATAATTCTATAATTTTTTTAGATGCGTCAACTACCTAAGATATTTCTTTTTTCTGATATAATTAATCTCTCTTGAGTTTCATCTGACGTGTGACAAAGGTTGTCACACGTCAGAATCATCATTATTTTATTTTATTTTTGTTTTTTTTTATTTTATTTTTATTTATTGCTTTTCATTGATTATTAGAAATAAATTGAGTTTTTACTCTTCTACATTTTAAGCATGTATCTCCAAGCTTACTACTTTCGAACATTTTCAGTAATTTGTTAATATTTCCTTACATATGAAATACAATAATATCTCATTTCATTTTAAGAACGAGGAAAAAAACTTAAAATAAACGATATTCATATTTAATTCCCATCAGATTCTAATTTTAAATTCGATCCCGTTAAACTTAATGCATAAGCTAATCAATGTAGGTTTTATATAGTTTTTCATTCTATAAAAGTTGCTCTATTTATTAAACTCATCTGTGACCTGAGTTTTATTTTTAAATTATTCAGACTGTCTTACTTTACCTCAAATACTATAATTTGTTTAATGTATTTGAGATGAAATCATTTTAAAAGTTAAATAGTAATCAATTCTTCCCGATGAAGAACATGAATAAAAAAATCTGATAAACTATTTTATACTGCGGTAGTTATAATTTTCCTTGAAATCTAAAGCTGAAGATCCATATATGAGTGAATATATCTTTCACTAATTTAATTGAACACATAGCGCTAGTTTAGCCTACAGTGTTTCACAAATAATTAGCTAGATTCATAATTTATTATCTAGTCTTGCTTTCTTGAAAATGCTAAAATTTATATCCCTACTTTTTCTGATCCGGTTGTAACATTTAATCTCCAATCGAAATTGTATTTGTTCCATTTTATTTATACTTTCTCAGATTCGCACTGTCTGTTATAAGAAGCTAACATATTATATAATATAACCAATTTTGTTCATAATATCATTACTTCATTACCATATATTTTATCTGTAAGGGTTACATGTGGAATTCTCAAAGCTATTTTTGAACAAAATAATTTAACCCATCTGAAACTTTATCAAATACATTATCGTTTTTTATCTTGGGAGGATTTACTATAACAATCTTATTATCACATGTTTTTTTCTTTAAAGAGTAACTAATATATTTTATATTTCATACGATTACTTTATCATAATTTTCAATAAAATCTGAATAATATCATTTAAAGGAATAGCTAGGCTAAAATTTCCTTTTTTATTTAGATAGATTTTTTTTAAATAAAAGTAATTTGGTATCCTCTCATACTTATCTAGGTTTAACTAAAATTTTGACTCACATATTTTTTTATACAACCACATTTATAAGGAGCATACCATATAAAATTCATACCTTACTGAATAAATTCATTGGATATGTTAAGGAGTTTCTGAATATTGTGGAGTGGTTAAGGCACAACCTGCTTGTCCTGGTACTAATTTTCCATTTCCAAGATATTTTAGTGGAGGAATGGGATATGGTACATAATTCCGTTATTAATCTAATGAAATTATGTATATATTGTTTCTCACTGCTCGCTCAGTTCCATATTCCACTAAGCTTGAATCCCTAGTCCTCAAATATCATTTCCGTGTTTATTCGCTTATATATTGAGTAACTCCCCCTATTCGACTAAAATATAGACTTCTATGAAGGTAGTAAAAAAAATCAATGTCATATGATTTTTGAACCTGATAATTCCTTCATTTTTATATCAAGTCCTCTGCATCCTACGGGATTTTATTTAAATAGTGTCCTCTGCTATATAACGGTCATTATACTCCGAATTGGTTCTTTTTCGATATCTTTTAATCGTGAATCATTCTAAGTTGACCTAATAGGAGTCTGCCCCTCCAATTTAAATTTATATTTAAACAGATACGTTATTAAAGAAAAGATAAAAAAGTTTATGAAAGTGTGCCTCAATGCAAATCGAATAGTAATAAATTCTCCCTCGAAAGATAATAATAGCATTTATCGCAAAGAATCCAAATATTGGATAAAATTTAGAATGAAAACATGATTATGTACAAAAATACTTTAGGTCAAAAAATCATTAGCGACAGGTGCTAACTGTTTTGTGGTACAAACAAAATGTTAATATTTTATACTACGCAATTATTAAAAGTTAAAATGAGCAAATCCAATTTCTTTAAGATTTTTAAGTGGCAGCCATAAGGTTTTCACCTTCATGTTCACCGATTCCCTCAATGATATCCCTTCTAAATCTTAAAAAGTTTATTCAATGACTGATTGTGATTAAAGTTTATTTTAAGATTAGATTTCTCAATACGCATAATACATTTAAGAGTCAAAATGTTCACTTTAATATTGAAGGATTCAAAATTCGTTATTGGTGTCAATGTCTTTGAATTTTATATCGTCAAATAATGCTCCTCAGCACATTTTGCTAGTATTATTTTCAAATATTTTAGCATAATATTCATATACGAATTTAATTACTTGATTCATCTGATAATATTGGCAATATCTCTTGTGACAGAGTATCTAATTAATAAATAATACCTCTTTTTAAATGTTGAACTAAAAGCCTTGTTTACAAGTGCAGTATTGTAAAAAAAAATATTATTTTGGAATGTAATAATGTTATTAGTAGATATACTAACAAGATGTTTTACTAGATAACACAATGCTCCTTTATTATAGAGAAATAAAAATTATTTAAGTCTAAGCTAATGACCTCAACTCAAAAATACCTATTCTTAAAAGTTCATCACATTAATAGCTTGTAACTAACTCATTGATGTATAAAGTTAGTATTTTCCCAGATGTGAATTCTGAAAAATAATCAATCTACATGTCGATAAGAAACTAGAGCTCATTCAAGACGAGTCTAAAGCTAAAGGGAAATTTAAATAGCCACAGTATCTGAAATATCGGCAGGAATAGTCTTCCACATCTAGGTTCTTTCGCAGTAAGTATCTACATACTGAGGGCTTCTTCTTTTAATGTTCTATCATAACTCTTTGACAATTCTTTGATATTGTTTTCTTTAAACATCTTCAATCAATTTATAATTCGTTTATATATTTGGTTAACAAAAAAGAGAATATCAAATTTTACCCCTATTGCAATGTGACAGTAGTTTTCCAAATTCACACTTGAGCCCTTTCTTAAAACGCTTTAGTTATATTACGAAGCATTATTTTTTCAATGTATTATTATAAAGCAAGTCCATATTATGGACACTTGTACAGATTTTTTAAAAGGTTTAGAAAGTTTCCATAAAACCTTCAGTACTCATATATATTTGATGGCCATTAATAATTAAATTATTACCAGCAAATTTTAAACTATTATATTACCTAACTTTAAAATCACTTCCTTCTATCGCTCTAATACAGAATGCGTTGTCATAATAAAATTATAAGAAATAATTGTTTCAAATATTTTTTCTGATATTTTTCCTAATCAATATCCACAGGAGTACTAGGTGATGCTGGTATATCTTCAATAGCTAAAGGGGTTCTACTCGTAATTATTTGGGAATTTGTTTTAATGATTTGAATTATGAATTCTTTTTTGATCGCAAGAATCAGATAATTACTATCCCACTCATATATTCGTGTTCCAATTAATGATTGATGTAGTTTAGGAAATGTATTTATCATGCAGATAAAATAATCTTCTATATCACTCTCTAATTTCTCCCCCCTACAAAAAATCTTTTCTGAAGTTCTCTTTCTAATATTTTACTAAGCCGATTTTTCTTATAATATTAAAACATATGTCATAAATGTACCAATAGAGAGAAAAAACAGTGAACAGAGCACCTCCACCTGGGAAAAAACGAAGTAATAACTTAGATAGAACACCAGATAGAAAACAGAACAGCAAACTCAGCAAGTAGCAGAAATTTATATAGCGTTGTGTTTTTACAAAGGATAATTTACTGTTTTTCATAAATTCCTTTCACGTTCTGAATCTTCTCTAGCTAAACTCTTTTTCAATTTATAAACCATAATCTCATTGTATCATAACCTTTCCATTTAACGAGTACTTTACCTCTGTTTTGCTTAATATTTTTTCTAACTTCATATAATTCGTTTTTCATATTTTCGTCATTTGTTGCTTATAAAAACTACCAATAATTTCTTCATTATTTATATAATCACTTGTAAAGGTTAAGAATTAATTCTACTACTTCTCATATATAAAAATACTTTACCATCAGTACAGTTAGGAAAGAATAACCTAGTCCTAAAATCTTTTTATAACAATTTCTACGCGTGATTCTAAGCTCTATTTCCTACACTAATTTTTGGTGTTTTTATAAAGCTACCAATTCTTTTCTGAGAAGAAGTGGAAATATAAGTTATTTCAGTACATTTCTTGCCAGTTTTTTAGTTCTTTTGCAGGTGATCCTTGGCTTTAGAGACATTTTAATATTTCTGTGTTTATGGATTTGATACTGTCTAGTTTAGCATTATAATTTCTTTAACATAAATATTCTTAATGGTGATATGATCAAAGAAATTTTTCGCATTGTTTTCGCTATGTTATTGTATTATACATTATTTTTATAATAAAGTTTTTCCAAATGTTTCTTAAAATTTAAATCTTTTAACTACTCTATTTATTAAATTATCAATTTTAGTTTAATTTATTATTACAGAAATCTCGACCAATGGGTTTTTCTTACTACTTTTCTTTTCTTAAATCCTTTAATTATAATATTTTAGTTTAAATTATAAACGTGTTAAAATATTTCTTGAGAGAGAATTTAAAACTGTACGAGTTATGACTCAAGAATGTTTTCTACTTTAAACTGGTCCTTTCCTGAAAATTATGTGATCATTTTTCTTCTTTACCTTGTCGTCGCATCAGTACGCTGTTTTCTTTCTCGTGTTAAAATATTTTTCTCCACGCTGTCCTTCTTTGCCTTCTGAAGGAACTGGGGCTATGGTGTTTTCCAATGAATTTCATCTTAATACCCGTTTCTATGTAACTCATATTGGTTGTAAGTCAAAATCCTCAAATTTGTTCTCGAAATATATAGGAAGGCGACGAAGGACAGCCTCACACCAAACTGTCGTACAAAGAAACGCAGGTTTCAAGCTCAACATGTGTTGCCTGGAAAGCATTATGCAACATATTCGGTGGCCAGGGTAATGATAATATTCTAAATAAACTGATATATTTACTCTTGACGTTTTTATTTTTTGCCATATCCTTCTGAAAGATATAATCTAGCCAGATATGTGATCATCCAGAAGAATAGCAATAGAGAGACCGAATCTACTCTTCCTCGTTGGATAAGAAATTTCTATATGTCTTTATTCAAGAGATATTTAGTTGTCAAACTACTTTTTATAATGTGATATTTGCGATGATCCATAATAGGGATCACTTAATGTAATTTCTCATTTTAGTAAGATTTAAGCCTCTTTGGGTGTTGTAGTTTAAGGTCAGGATTCTGGGGATCTTCTCCTAGCTATTTTTAAGGACAAAATAAAATGTATTTTTCATAAAATGTAGTTTCCATGTTTTCGTATTCATTATGTGTCCAATCGAGCCATTTTATTACCATATATTATGATCAAGATAAAGTCAGAAATGAAACTTACTTATTGTAGACATGAGGTCACAACAGTTTCCCTAAGTAAACTCTAACTGCTTCCGCTGGATAGCTAGTATACTTAGCCCCATGCCTATGTGTTGATGAGAAATAAATGTTTGTGCCATGGCTGAGAAACTCCAAAAAATGACAACAGGGCATCTAAACAGCATTCTGGCAGCATATGACGCCGACTAACACTTCAAGGAGCTGTGGCAGAACTAGGGAACAATTCAGGCTGCTGGGTTTCTTCCTTTGATTCAAGCCTGAACACGCAGGTATTTTTCTGCCATGTTACTGGCATTGTCGTAGCTCTGACCTCGACAGTCACCTATTGGAACCGTGTTTTGCTTTTAAAGTTTCTAAAATAGACAATCGCTGCATTTGCTGTGTGGTACAAGTCATGAACGGCAGCAATGTTTATAAAGCTAGTAACAAAAAAAAAGACCAAAAAAAATTCAGCTGGTTTACCGCTGCTTTTTACAAAGCGCAAAATAAAAGAGTTAATTGATCACAGTGAGAGATATCTGGTGTCGAATTTACGCTAATACTATAGTATTTATTTGGTCATAACTTTTCCACGGCCTCTGACACAAATAGTCGCAAACAACTCTTCCGCAGCCATCAACTTGATGAACTCATTGCATGTTTGTAGAGACACGGTATGAAACATTAGCCGTTTACAACATTTTCCGAAGCGAGATATCAATGACGCTCTATAAATGGTTCGAACTCTGCCAAAGCTCAATACATACAGGGAATTGCCATTTTGAGGAGAGCCGATTATTTCATTTTCACACTCTAAAAGCAAGTCCACGTTGTGAAAGAAATTTCAAGACAGCAACAACTCTACGTATAACATTTTTCTACTTTCACATTTCTTTTCATACTGTTTTATTATTTTATTTATGATCAATATGAACTTGTTTTGCGGGCTAATAATGTAGATTGGATAAGCACTATTTTCTTATGTTCCAAGACTATGGTTACTCATGTTTCCAGTCATCTAAATCCTTAACGAGTAAAGTTATGTCATTGGTATTCAAATAATCTTAGTCAAACACAGAGCAGTACACTTTAGCCAGACGATTCTGAAACAATGCACACATTAGTTTTATGGTCTCCCATTTGTAAGCTTCATAAAAATGCAATGGGATTTCATTCGAATTCTTCCATCTCATAAACTGTTTCGATTTTTTTGAAACTAGTAGTCTCGCATTCCTTTTTGCTATCATATTTTTGTTAAAAAGGATGGAACAGAATTATGTTATTAGTCGGACCCTGCCGTTAATGCCAGGTTGCCATGTTGCAGTGTCTTCGTATTGTAGAGTATGAATAGTAGTACTAGATGGCACTTCTGCTTCTGTACAAACTAGAGTTTCAGCAGAATCATCATCAATTTTACCCGAAGTGTCTTCTTCAAACAGCCTAGAAATATACACAGGAGTAGTTTACATTCCGAAGCTCAGCTATCAACTATTGACATTTTTACTCATAGTACCAGCGCTCACATGTGTTGTCGGCTGTATCTCCAGCGCCTGCTCTGCCACAGACTGCTTTCAATATTCTGATATCTTACCGAGCTACATTTCATGCATTCCTTCAGCCCAGCTTGTCGGCCTTTCTCCTTGCAGCTTTTACTTTCCGTTTTGCGCTCCACTTGTCTACCTTCTACCGATATCACGTTGATCTCTTGCAGCCATTATCAATCTCTGAAAATAGGCCTATAACGTTTTAAGTTCTGTATTCGACGAACTATAATAATCACCAAATGACAAAAATTTAAAAGTAAACTGAAAACAGAAGCGTTTCGTTTCGGAACGTTCTGACGCAGAACGATTCGAAACGTTTTATTTCGCAGAACTCTTTCGAATGCGTTCTAGTGATGTCACTTCAGTCTTATAATATATTTTATTATATATATAAATCTAAAGCAAACATTATATATATATATATAATATATATTATATAAAAGCGTGATATTAATATACGATAATCTTATATTTAATTACTAGGTATATATATTATATATATTATATATATATTATATATATACTAGTTATATATTTCTAAATAATATAATATATAATATATATATATATATACCTTATGCTATATATAATATCGCTATAATATATATATATATATATATATTATAAATAATAATTAAAAGGGAGTAAGTGAGTGTCTTGAGAACACCTTCAATAGAGGGATATTTGATGTTGAAGAAATGAAGCCGTTGTCACGAAAGTGGCGTTTCTTCCCCAGAGGCTGCTTAGGTATCGTCAGTGGGGCTTAGCAGCCTCCTGCCCGCAGACGCCACAGAGCTCCCCCCAGTAACAATGCCGCAGGCACACTCCGCTCTCCGGACCTGGAAGGAGACGTCGGTTGTTAGAAGGCGAGTAGCTGTTTCAGGTGAGGCCAGGTGTGCAACATTAAGGTCACTGGAAGGCTTCGACTACTCTGTCTCTAGCATGCAGTTGGTGCCGCACTGCAGTGAGCAGGCATGGTAGCAGGCGGCACAGCATGACCGGAACAGAGTAGCGCCCAGTAGAAGTAATTTGATTTGATTTTTGCTTGCTGATGTTCGTTGTGCAACTCCATTGGCACATGTCACTCTGAAAGGGTCACCAATTTGTTTAAGGGGGTAAGTGAGTGTCTTGAGAACCACCCTCAAAATAGTGAGATGTTTGATGTTGAAGAGAGTGAGCGTTGGTCGCATAATTGGCGTTTGATCATCAACGGGGGGGGCTGCTTTTGGATTCCATCGGTGGTGGTTGCGGGCAGCCGCCCTTCCACCGACGCCGCAATTATATATATATATGATATATTATATTAGTATAAGTATATATTATATATATATATATATATAATCTAATAAATAAAAAAATATAATACTATAACTAAACATACTCATAGTATATAATATACATCATATATATAATTATATATATCGTATATATATATATTTATGCGCTTGAAAAAGCGATCAATTAAAATTCATAATATTAATATCATAGCTCAAGGTAATCTCTAAATTTGTCGGATCAATTGCGAGCATATTATCATTATTATTATATAATGTTCACATCTCTCAGCCAATCAAATTGCGCCAAAAATGTATAGTGATATAACATACCCAGCTCATCTCTAAATTTGTCGCTTCATCCCTATTTGAACGAATTTGTTTCTCTTATTAAAGATTACTAATTAATCCTTATTATCACCTAATCATTAATTAGGTGATAATAAGGATTAATTAGTAATTTAGGG
>JABUQX010057327.1:27500-37500 GCA_015478945.1 Trachelipus rathkii
TGTGTGTGTGTGTGTGTGTGTGTGTGTGTGTGTGTGTGTGTGTGTGTGTGTGTGTGTGTGTGTGTGTGTGTGTGTGTGTGTGTGTGTGTGTGTGTGTGTGTGTGTGTGTGTGTGTGTGTGTGTGTGTGTGTGTGTGATGTGTGTGTTGTGGTGTGTGTGTGTGTGTGCGTTAATATATTTTTTTTTTATCATATTCGTACGTTAAATTGTATATAGCCTATATTAATTGCAAAATCCTAGATAGAATTTTAGTATCATATGGTTCAGTATAAAAGGATGTGGTGCTACTTTTCTAATGAAACTATTTCTTTGTGTAAGGGTTATTAAAATACAATACTATCATTTTCTAGATTTTCTAACAGTGATGACAATCAATGTTGATTTTTTTTATACTATGTGACAATTTATTTAATTTTTTGTATATTCATAATTCCTTAAAGAAATCTATGAAATGTCCAAACTGCAATATATTTTGCCCGGAAAGATTGTGATTGCGGAAGTATTAGCTGTGTCTGCAGGACCAGGGATACCATCTTGCAGTTACCATTCTTTCAATTTTATGGATCATGATACCGCAGCTTATACACAGAATATTAAAAGAATTTGGAGGGTGGTTAGATTTCGTGTCCCCAAATACGGTTATAAAATCATTTCGACGGACATATTGCAGAGTTTATCATTAAAAGAAAATTTTCTAACTATAAAGAAAGATTGTTGCGAGGCTTACCAACCAAACAAGCAGTCTGTTAACAGTAACTTCCTCTTCGGAGGATTCAGATAGCGATTACTAATTACGTAAGTGGATATAAAAGATTTATTCAAAATATATAATCTAGTTTTCTATAGAAATATATTAATATTATATATTATATATATATATATATATATATATATATATATCGTATATTTTTTTTTTTTTTTTTCAAAAAATCTTGTGTTTTTTTTATGTCGCATTGTTTTACAATGGCGAAAACATGGCGCCTCGCTGTAAGAAAGCCATGAAGTTTTAACATAAATTGCGACGCGTAATGCTTTTTTTCCTAAAGAGTGGCGCCAATTTTGTTTTCACTATTCTTCATTATTATTTTTTTGGAGTCGATCCTGTGATTTTCATAAAAATCGGGGGTGACAACCCTCTGGGTAACAATTACCAATTATTTTTTATAAGCTATTTTTTTAGTAACTTTTTAAAGTATTTAGTTTTAAATGTGACATTTAAAGTCTGTTGGTACGGATTTTCGTGTATTTTGCGCATATATTTAAAGAAGCAAATAAAAAATAACGTTTAGAAAATTTAAAAGGCGTAATTTGCTCGATGTTTGTAGGATATCGCTATCGATGCTTTGTTTCGATTTTTTATATATCGATTGCATTAATATTTTTCCGATAATCGATAATTTTGAACGATTATAACAATTCGATTGTTATGCCAGATTTACGTTTACGTATATAAAAAAAAAAAAAAAAAAAAATTTCGCAAACGACAATGATAATAAAATAAATAATAAAATAAATTAAAAATAAAAATAAAATATTTTTCTTTCTTACACTCGCAATATATTATATATATATAGATAAAGATATATATTATTAAGTTGCTGTGATATGTTTATTTGTATATATGGATATATTTATATGATAATAATAATATATATATATATTATATATAATATATAGGGCAAAATTTATTTTGACTAGTGGAAAATTTTTCGAGTGCGTTGATTCAAGCAGCTTGAGTCAGTATTAATTCGTTTGATGCGAATTTCGGTGAGGCGAATGATATCGTCGGTGATGACTTCGCATTTGAGAAGTTTTGTAAATGGCTGTATATATATATATATATATAATATATAATATCATATAAAATTGGGGGCTCGAGCCGACGGGAACAGATGGGGGGACGTTTTCCACGTAGGGAGGGGCGGGAGGAACCCCGCGACACCCAAATACCAAAGAGCGGGGTTCGGAGACCCTCCCCGGAGGGGGAAAATAGTCCACCTTTCGTTCCCCGGAAGGCCGAGAGGACCCCGACTCCTGCTATCGGGGTGGTGTCTACCTTTGGGGTACCCATTAGTTTAAAAAAATTATTTTTTTAAAAAAAAAATAATGAAGAACAAAAGGTAGACCGCCCCGATGGCAGGAGTCGGGTCTCTCGGCTTCCCGGTACGACAAGGTAGGACTATTTTCCCCCCCCCCCCGGGCTCCCGAACCCCCGCTCTTTGGTATTTGGGTGGTCGCTGGGGGGTCCTCCGCCCTCCCTACGGGGGTATTGGAAAACGTCCCCCCATTGTTCCCGTCGGCTCGAGCCCCATAGTGTCCCCCCTATAGGCCTATAATATATAATATACTATATAGTAGAATATATATATATATTATATATATATATACTATATATATATATAATATATATATTATATATATATATATATATATTATATATATTATATATATATATATATATATATATATTATATATATATATAGCCCGCTACTGGGCTGTGATATATTATATATAATATATAATATATATATATATATATTATATATAGTATATATATATTTATTATTTATAATATATATATATATATATATATATATATATGATATATATATATATATATATATTATATGTAAATTTCGTATTTGTGTGATATTATTTGTTACTTTTTTTTTTATTGTATATATGCAAATATTGTTTTACAAATTTTTTATTTCTTTGATACTATTTACGTACACTATGTCTATAATATCGATTCCTCGAAATAGTGAAAAAATCGATTTACAAAAAAATATATCGATATCGATGTATCGATAATCTGAAACGCATTTCAACAGTGATTCATTATCCTACACGAACGGAAAAAATGCCGGAATTGTTATGATTTTCAGAGCGTTAATATTAATATTTTTAGTGAAAATATTAACTCAAAATAAACTCAAATGCGTAAAAAAAACTTCAAATAATTTTTTAAACATTTTTGTAATGAAATGTTTATAATTTTAATATACTATGTACGTGAACTGGACTTACCAATACTAGATAATTACCAATAATTGTTTATTATATTAAAATTAGTAATAAATAATAAAAATGTCATCATAGATGATACATAAAATAGAATAAAAATAAGCGTTGGTCCGATTCACCCTCTCTCTCAAAATTTGACACTTTTGGAATTCGTATTTTTTATATAAATTTCATTTTTTATTTTAATTTTTACTTAATATAAGTAACTATTTATTGTATTTAAATTAATTACCTATATGTAATAAAAATATCAATAATAATATGTAAATTACAAAAAACAATGGTGGTCCGATTCACCCCTTCATCAATTTTTATGGCGGGGTGAATCGGACCAAGTTAGGCCCCGTAATTTTGCCACTAATACTGTTTGGAACAAAAATTTACTTGGCCAGTTTAAAGCTAACATACTCGAGTGTATACACTGAAAAAATAATTAAAATCCATCTACAATTTTTCATTTTATAACAAAGTTAAAAAAAATTCACATTTTTTAAAAGTGCAATTTTATTGAAAGCCATTTTGTACCCTAATTTATTATATTTTTTAAAAATATAAAAACTCTCTAGAGTTAAAGATGATCTAAATAAAACTTGTAGTACTACCGCGTGGCTATTAAATGAGGGAAATTTTTTTTTTATTTTTTATTTTATTTAGAGTGGACCGAATCACCCCTCTAAAAAAGCTGGTGCCCGGTCACCAGGGATTGCCTGATATAATATATATATATTATATATTATATTATAGACTATATATATATATATATATAGATATAATATATATATATATATATTATATATATACTATATATATATATATATATATACCGGTATATATATTTTTTGAAATGATGTTACGTTTTTCTTCTTTCCCCCAGATTATAGTATAAACTATTAATATATAGAACAGCAAAAGAGAAAAAAAAGAAACTTCTTAACAAGGAAAAAGTCAAGAAAGAAGATAGATTTGTCCCAGATTACTGGGTAAGTGTTCTATAAAAATTTAATAATTTAATATTTGTTAAACAATTCTAAAAATATATTGCGATTTTTATAAATGGTGAAGATTTGAATTATCTGTCAAATAGTATGTCATTCTGATTATGTCAAGGAAGAAACATATGAGTAATAGAGGTTTCTTTTTTTGAAAGGAACCAGTCTAAGAGACAAACAACCTGAAGTGTCAAAAATAACCAGAATAAGATAAAAAGAAAGAAACAAAAATAGGACAAACAGCAATCACCTGAGCATTGATTATAAGAGCATTGATTATATTAATGGCACAGCCACCTAGGGTGAGCCCTACTTTTATCTTGTATTAAGATCCACAATTATTTAAACCCTTGTAGGGCTGGTCAACAACAGGGAATTTTTTGTAACTATTTGCAAGTTTTTTTGAGTTTTGAGTTGTATGTATAAAGAAGCACCAATATCCCATGGGTAGCCAGAGATCGCTATCTTTCTGTTGTGAATAGCTACTTAAATTATTACCTGTTTATATTATTAAGATTATTATCAGCATTATTAATTATTATTCTTAATTTTTATTAGTATTATTTCTTAATTATTATTATTATTATTATTATTATTATTATTATTATTATTATTATTTGATTATTATTATTATTATTATTATTATTATTATTATTATTATTATTATTATTATTATTAATTATTCATTATTTGAGTATTATCACTATTATTATTATTCTTTTCATTAATATTTATTATTATTATAATTATTATTATTATTATTATTATTATTATTATTATTATTATTATTATTATTATTATTATTATTCATATTATATAGCCTATATTTAGATGAAGCCAAATTGGCGGGTTTTTAGTTACAGTAGTTATTAATGTTAGACTGCATGTGTGACCATAACTTAGTTATTAATGCATGTTGATGGTTGGTATTCATATATATATCATTATTTTTGACTAAGCTAAATTGGTGGATTTTTAGTTACAGTAATTTGACAAGCCTTAGGGTGCTTTTTGGATTTGCATGAGCATGTTTGGTTAGTGGGTTGACTGGGATAGTCTCTACAGGCCCATGTGGCTTCTTACTCTCTCTATATTCTTAATGTCTTAATGACATACAGTAATTATTAGGGATGTACCGATAGTATCGGTATCGGCAGTATCAGCCTTTTTAGGGGGTATCGATATCGGCATTGGGTAATATGGCCGATACTTCTTACTTTTTGGGTGAAGAATTATGAGAAACTTTCAGATTCAATAACACTATGTAACACAAAAAATGTTTCTTTTTATTTTTTTTACTGAATCATACATTTTTTGACGCTGAACACAGAAATGACCTTCATTTTTTTTTCTATCATCGATACGTTATTTCAATATTTAAGTTTTGGAATTTTTTAAGGTTTGTTAATGAGCTCACTGTAGGTACTTATTAAATTTTTTATTTGAAGGTTTAAATTTACGAACAGGAACTTAAAAAATACTTTTTACTTGATAAGATGCATACTAATATCCCAAAATATAAGTCAATGCTTTAATATGCCAAAAACATGCTTACTTTGCATTTAAAAGTGCTTTGTTCATCGTTTTTCTCTTGTGAATCGATTTGGCTTCTCTTATCAAAAAACCCACATATAATCACCAATTCATGCACTATTCCCATATGTTCCAGGTATCGCCTTGCCATGTCTGAATTTCGTGGTGAAACTTTTCACCATGTCTTCACTTACATCTCCAATCTCTTGAAAAAACTCAAAAAGTACCAAATAGCGAGATGTAAATAACGCGCTTTAATGACAAATACGACACCCCATTTTTTTTATAACAATGAATGAGCATTTTATTCAGATGTTTGTAATTTGGATCTTTCAATTTCCTAAAATCCCTGAAACCACATTACGGATATGCGACCAGGTATCATTTTTTCAACTATGCTCATCTTTTCCTTCAATTTCAAGGATTTAAGCATATCTAAGCATTTTCAGAAAAAGAAAAGAGAAAAAATGTTATGATATATATATATATATATTATATTATATATATATATATAGATATATAATATATATATATATATATATGATATTATATATAGTATATATATATTACCGTAAGACGGGGCAATTCGGATCCACATGGGGCATTGTCCGGGGTCCATGGGGCAGATTCGGTTCAGTGGCTCAAAATAGCCTATACGATGTAAAATATCTTTAAAGATGTAAAATAATGTTTTTTATGTCTTAGGTATTAATTTTTTATGAAACCTTTAATTTAAGTCCATTAATTTTGATTTTTTTTTTCTTTTATGAGCACTATAAAATCGGGTAAATTTTAGGCTTATTGCTAAGAATCATACAGGTCAAAAAAATTGTACTACATTATTGGTACCAAGATATAGTACTTAAAAATAGTTCATAACCTTAATGCAATAGTTGGAGTCATTCAGTCAAGAGATAAATATGTTTTATTATAAAAATTGTAACATGGGGCAATTCGGTTCAGGTTTAAAAATTTGCGTGGGGCAATTCGGTCCACATTGAAATCTTCATTTTAAATAAAATTTTTTAATACTCTTTTACAAAAGATGTCCAAAATATAACTGTTAAAATATTTTTTACACTTTTACAGCAAGATAGTAAGGTAAAGTTTTTCAACTTAGGCCTAATTAACCTATAACAAATTTTTTCAGCAAGATGGTTCACACTTACGCAAAAGTAACACGACAGGATACAAAGGGAATACTCTGATGATGATGTTGCCAGGACCCTTAAGCCGTTTTCGTTCTTGCATTGGTTCTTACGAAACGTAATATTCCTAAAACGCTCGAGTTGCATTTCATTTTTTCAAAAGCGTTTGCGTTCGTTTTTGTCAAAAAGCGCAAATCGTAAGAAAACGCTCACCAAACGTAAAGAATTTCCTTCAATTCTGTGTAATATAAAATAAAAAAAGAATTGCAACCTTACAGAATGAATAACATTACAGTTCGTTTTTGTCAAACAGCGCAAATCGTAAAAAAACGCTCACCAACGTAACGAATTTCCTTAATTCTGTATGGTTGCTATTTTATACAAAAATTAAGGAAATTCCTTACTTTTGGTGAGCATTTTTTTACGATTTTGCGTTTAACAAAAACGAACGCAAACTCAAACATTTTATTAGTTTTCAAACCCAATTTTTTAAAAAAATAATATTGTAATACCATTATGGTTAAAAAGAGACCTAGAAACGATTGAGGCTTGCATGTCAGTTTTGTCCAAACAACATTTGCGGTTCATTTTTGTCAAAACATCGCAAAATCGTAAAAAAAACGCCACCAAACGTAAAGAATTCCTTAATTCTGTATTATACAGAATAAAAAAGAATAGCAAACCTTACAGAATTAAGAAATTCCTTACGTTAGGCGAGCCGGTTTTTTAAAGATTCTGCGGTTGACAAAAACGAACGGCAAAACTCGAACATTTTATTACTTTTTTCGAACCCAATTTCTTAAAACAATATTGTAATACCATTATGTTTAAAAATTGAAAATTGACTTATCATAATTATTAAATAAAACACTTTAATGAGAATTCTTAGGATGTGAAAATTGAAGTGGACCGAATTGCCCCGCCCCCAAAATCGTGGGGCAATTCGGTCCACTTTACTTATCGGGCTTCTAACATTAATCTATTATATATACAAATACAATTATAACTAATTTTACTCCTAAAGGATAACATTAACATATAAAAAATTTAAAAAAAAAAAAAAAAAAAAGTCCATAAACCTTAGCATTTTGAGTACCCATGATTTTTGGACCGAATTGCCACCGTTTTACGGATATATTATATATTATATATATAATATATATATATATTATATATATATATATATATATTATATATTATATATATATAATTATATATATATATATATATATACTATATATAAGTAAGCTGGCCTACATATATTTGAGGAAAAAAATATTAAACATTCTTCTTGTATATGGTCATGGGACTTGTCATAAACAATTTTAACTTACTGAAGGGTGGTGAAGTATATAGTGTAGTTTTTCATTCTGGGGAACTGGGTTCTGGATGAGGGATATAACGTTACCTTTGGAAAGGGCGGGGGGGGATAATGGAAGAGATTGCCGTCCTTTACCTTTTCCATATTTTGTAATATTCACCATGCAGAAGTGGCAGTCATCATAGTGATTCGTTGGTTCTCGCCATATTCTGGAATAGCCAAAGGCATTGCTTTTCTCGTGTTCCTCTTAGCCATCCTTCTAGGTTTGTTTTACAATTTCCACATATAATGAGGTGCCCAGTGCTTTTAATCACCAATAGGCATTACAAAGTAGAGCCTGTACGCTATCCAATACTTGGTTCCCTTCACAATTTTGGGAAATGTGCTTAGAACTAGCATAATATCCACACATATAACAAAATGAATCTGCCAACATTTTACACTGTCTACTTGCAATTTTACAAATGTTTCTTATATTATTACTAATATTCTGAAAATTATAAAAAATAATTAAGTTTGGTACCTCACCTTTAAATTATATCATTGCACCTAGTATGAGTTAAACAATTGGTAATTATACGGTATAATTAATATATATGATTAATATATATATATATATATATATATTAATATTATTATAATATTATTATATATATAATATATATATATTATATATATTATATATATATAATATATAAAATATATATATTATATATATATATATTATATATATTATATATATATATATATACAATATATATATATATATATATATATATATTATATATATTATATATATATATATTAGGGATGTACCGGAACCAGAATTTTTGGTTCCGGCCGGAACTGGAACCTTTCTGGGAACTTTCCGAACCTTGAAAAAGTCCGACCGGGAAGTTTCCGGCGGAACCGGAACTTTTCGACTTCCGCTACACCTTACATATTCTACTTAAAACTTGTCTGATTAACAAATGGAGTCTCTCTAAGAAGTATCTGGCATCGTGTCATATCCATACTGTGAGCTCTCTAGTTCTGTAAGCCAAAATTTGCATAAGCGGATCAATAAATTGTTAAGTTAAATAGATTATTTACTATATTAAAGTTTACGGGTCTTTCAATTTAAAAGTTTTTTCGAAAAGCTTTTTTTTTTAAATGCTCTTTTTTTAGAAGCGGGTAACGTGTTTGAGGATAAGAGATCACTAACTCCACAACATGTATATACAACTTATTTTCCTACATTCATAACATTTTCAATAATTCAAATAACATATAACATTTTTAACGTAAGAAAATTATGGAATCTTGTTTTAAATTTTTAGTTTACTTAATATTTTGTTTTGTAGTAGTTTCTACCTTAAAGTTAATTTCTTTTAATAATAATAATAATAATAATAATAATAATAATAATAATAATAATAATAATTTAATAATAATAATAATAACCGTACAAATTTTATTATCCCCAGGTCTAGATTTCTAGAGCAGGCGTTGGCACAAAAAAAAATCAAATGATTTAAATCAACTGATTTTTTTTACGTAATTTTTTTAATAAAAAAAAATCATGTTCTTTTATTTTTTAGGCAAATTAGCTATCACCTAATTAATGATAAGTATGTTTCATCTATATAATAAGTAAATTCATCAATGTAGTTTCAAGTCATTTTTAATAAATAAATAAATAATAATTAGAGTACTCAGATTACAGCCCTCTTTAACCGCTAGGCAAACTAGGCAATGGCCGGGGGGCAGAATATGAGGGCGGCCCTAGGTGGCTATAGAACGCGGCAGACAACGACAGCAAAAAACGAAAAAAAAACCTATATATATACAGGGTGATTCGAAACCTCTGCGACAAACTCGGAGAGCTGATAGAGCAAACGATAAGGAATATTTATTGTTAAATAACCTATGTTGTATGATGCTTCGTTTCAAAGTTACGAACGATTGAAGGTACACTGGTTTATGTTGTGTGACGTGTCGC
>JABUQX010057327.1:42500-55000 GCA_015478945.1 Trachelipus rathkii
AGCATATTGGTCCATCTCAGTTGATGATTATAGTTTGTACTCCATTCAAAAATATTTTCAACAAATATAATATATTTGCTACTGCAATTATAAACTACATAACTATATATATATATACGTAAAACAAGGATACTTTGACACATTGACACCCTATTGGTGTGCGCCAAAATTTTTGTTACTAACAAAATCCTAAAGTTAAATATTCAAAATACTATTCATAAAGTATATAATACTCACAGAAAGTTTCAGGTCTGTAGATTGTCTGGGGTAGCGGCAGGGGTGGCTAAAAAGGGGGTGTCAAAGTTTACCCTTCATTTGTGGTAACTTTGACACCTGTGTGAAAGTTGCTCCACCAGGTGGGTTAGGTAGTTAATTATAGGTAATTATAGTTATAATTATAGTTAGTTCTGATAAATTAAAGTGCTACAGTATGCTTTTTCTATTTAAAAAAATAAAAAATAGTAAAATATAAAGTATTTCTCCATTTAAAAAAAAAATAAAAATCATTTTTGAACATATGGTACTGTACCATACCATAATCCCCAAAAGGTAGGTATGGTAGGGTGAAGTGAGGCAATGCCAGATTTAGCTTATTTGGTGTATTAATCTGGCAACCTTAGCCTTTTTAAGCTACTTTTAGCCTCTTTTAGCTACTTTTTAGCTACTTTTGTGTCCTTATAGCCTTTTAATGCTATATATAGTCTTTTAGACTATGAAGTCACATTATGCTATCCCCTACCCCCCTTTGATCTAGCCTTTTTGTGGCTACCTAGCCTTTTTTGGCTACCTAGCCTTTTTCTAGCTTTATGGTCTGTGTTTGGTATCGTTTCCTAGGTATCCTGGGCCGCTGAATTGAATGCCATGGTCGTTGAGTTGATTGGTGGGAGTCCCTAAGGTACCAGGTTATTTTTAGGGGTGTCAATGTTACCCCACCACTATCAAAAAACCCCATGTCAAAGTAACCCCAATATATTCAGAGGTCAAGTTTAACATAACCATAATTAATGTCCATCATATTGTGCCAGATTATTATTCTTAACCCTCTAAATAACACATTTGCTTAAATAAAGTTTTTGTTTAAACTTTTCAGTTTTGTGATATTACATGATTAACATATAAGATGTGGAAAATGAAGTTTTCAAAAAAAATTTGAAATCTTTCCATAACTTTCTACATAATCATTTGTCCTTTATATAACCATTACAGAACCTTTCCTTATTCATTGCTGAACAAATGTGTATTCAAGCGTTTTTCTCTATTTTTTATATTTAAGAAGATAGAACTACAAATAGCGATAAGGGTGAAAGTGTCAAAGTTGCCATATGTTTGACAAAGTATCCTCGTTTTACGTATATAACTATATAATACAATGTAATGTCAGCAAAAAAAGAAAATGAAAATGTTATGAATATATGACCACAGGTAATAATAATAATAATAATAATAATAATAATAATAATAATAATAATAATAATAATAATAATAATAATAATAATAATAATAATAATAATAATAATAATATAAAAATATATATATAATAAAAACACCCTAATACATGAAAACAGTCATTACTAAGATACTCCCACTCAGGTTAAATTCTAACTCAATGTATTGAAAAAAAATTATGTATAATACAGAATAAAACATTCACAAAAAATAACATAAGCAGTAGGTATACCTTTTTCTATTTTGAAAATCAAACTAAACATATAAATATAGAGCTAAAAATTATGTATAATAACTACTGATTAAAATAATAATATAAGTTGTACTATATACCATGCTAATTATTACATAGAATAATATATTATTAACATATTTAATTTGAATATTTGTGAATTTTATAATAGTTCTATATGTTTTTTACAAATCTTTAGTTTCATACCTACTTATAGTCTGTAGAAATTTACAAATATGTATTTTATAATATATATATTACATTATTAATATTATTATCGTGATCTTTTCTTCTCATATTTTCTCTTTAATTTTAATTTACACCTATAGTAACTGGAAGTAAGCTGATTTGATTCAATTGAGTCAGATGTAAAAGAATTAATTTCAGTAGATAGTATATTCTTTGTATCAGATATTACGCTTTCTGAAGCACAAGTAAAGTAGCACATCAGCGCACCCAGCGCTTATCGCTAAGGTTTTTTTTTTTCTCTCTCTTTAAATTACGCATAATTGCTGATTCAGTGAAAGGGTTTACTGCGACAATGGCCATTCCTTATGAAATTGATAGCCTTTGGATCTAAAGCTCTCGACCACGATGCTACGCATACTAACACGGAGCAACTTTCCCTGTCTGACTCGTTGAACAGCCAACAGATAGGATATATTATTTCTCAGCCCAGCAACTCGTTATATGGGTGTAACATTCGTCTCTTCTCTTTATTGTCGGCCCCATGGTTGTTGGGCGCATAATCATAAATCCACATATACCCTATATTCAGCTAAAAACCTAACAAGCCAATTATCTTACTCTAATATTAAGGTACACCTTTATTCTCTAAGTCCTAATGCCAATAAACGTCATATATATATTAACTAACTAAATTCCTTCATCTTATCTCAATAATATAACAATTACTGATTTACACTATATAACTCAAATTACCTATACTTTTGTTCGTCTCTATACCCTAACCGGTAGTCCCGTTTCACCATACACAATCGCCACTTATAAATATAATATCCGCTTAACAAACCGACTATACATTATTACATTCACCTCTTATTCCACATGATACCAATAAACCCATCTAACTAAATACGTTTCATTTAAGTGTACTCGTAACCTAGTCCAGTCCGAGTGTAATCTCGCGCGGTTACTAGTCTTTCACACCAGCTATTTACGAGCAGCGACTCAGATCTCGTGCCAAATACTGTTATCAGTCCGAGTCCATCGGTCCATTTTCACTGAATTCTTACTTCTCATACAACCTATATTGACACTTTTGCTCTGTAAAGATTGTTTCACATATTTTTCCATAATCGACAATCTCATTTGTTATTTATTTATCTTTTTTTTTTATGTATCTTAAGATTTGCCTTCAACCTATCTATATTATCCACTGTGTCAATGTTTTCAGGCTTATCATTATAATATCTATCAAGGTATGTTCACAGTGGTATCTGTCAAGGTTTGATCATTATAATATCTGTCAAGGCACATGTCACAGCTGTCAAGGCTTGCAGCATCATCACGATTCCTATATTTAATCAATTCTGAACACAAAGGTGAGCTCTCTGTTTGAGATGGCACGAGGCTACACCTTTCCATGCCATTTCACGATAAAAAACACAACACAACAAACGAAAAATAAAAATGTGTACTATCATCTGCGATATATACAGTTCACTTCTCTCGCGAAATATAACATCATTAACATAACTACCATATAATGTTAAAAATACACTGACAGAAAATCTACTGTTTCATATAAATACTCAGTAGAGTCCAACAACTAATAAATTCAAATCTAACTATTAACTTATTACACTACTAAGGTAATTAATCCTCACATCAACATCACATATAACTCTATATTAACTTTCTATTTAATCGTTTATTACTTTATCTAACCTCCTTTTACACCACACTTATAGCCTAAATTACTCTCTAATATATAAATTATCTACCTAAACTCTATCCATGAGTGGTGGTAACACGTAATCTATTTTTTTAATATATAAATATAAAATATATATACAAATAAAAATATCTCCAAATTTTAAATTAAGGTAGGTATATAGCACCTCTCCACTTTCATACTATCAATTCTTCACATACTAATTCTTATAAACCACTTAATTACTAAGTCCATATCGCCCTAGCTAAATCTACCATTACGACATAAACTGATCCACGTACACACTATTTATTCAGGGAAAGTGAAATAACCCAATAGGGATGACAGAGTACTAAAACGCTATCTCGAAAATACCTCTTAATGCCGCTCTCCAAAGTAGCAAGCATGGTCTTCTAAGCTTAGAACTCTAGACAGTGTTCACTAATTTTTTTTAAGTAGCCGCACCCCCCAAGAATAAAAATAGATTCCATGCACCCTATCCTTTCATAACACTCACTTAATTTAATTTATTTGAAAAAATCACTTATATAATTAATTGATTTTAATTATTATTATATATATTTACTATATATAATATATTATACGACCTCTTCACAATCGTCATACATACTCTTGATATGTATTAAGATTCAAGAATAAGTCCACCTACCACCAACACCATTATATCTAATAAACACTATATAGCCTGAGGATGGTGTTTAACTATATAATATCCTATTCAATTATAATATATTTCAATCCAGCTTCTAGTAGACGGGAATTTCAATTTAATAAAACGCTAAGTAGAAATTTATTCTTCTTCTCCTTCATTTTCTCAATCATTTGTTTTATGAGATTAATATGGATGTGGAGACTCAAACAACCACATATCCTCTACGACTCCTAAACCAACCTTGTTCTTCACCAATCGATCCTTCAGTCCCTCGACTCACTCACTCTTTTCAAACCAAAATAACCAGCATATATCTTTCCCTACAACACTAATAAACTAATTCCCCTATATTTCTACAGTTCACCTATTTCCCCTTACCCTTATAATAAAGGTAACTATCACTGGTCTAGTCCAATCCTTCGGAACTCCTCCAATCCCAATAAACGCTTTATTACAAAAAACTTCCAAATTCAATTCAATCACCATCTCGCACCAGGTTCTTGAGATCATTTCACCAGTAATATCATCTATACCTGCAGATTTACCATTCTTCTACTTCCTTCACTCTACCCCATTACCAGGGCCTTCCTCCCTGTTCTAATTGAAACCTCATCCCCCAAATTAGTGTAGTAATCATTTTTACTGCAATAATTAATGTGAAATGAATTTTGGAAAAGAAATAAAACTACATTGACAATGTAACAGTTGCACGTATCCAGAAATTGCTTGAAATGAATAAAAAAATTAAATTGATTGAAGTTGTTGTTGGGCGTGATAAAATATAGCTGACCTCGCATGACCAAGCAGATCCAATACCTCTCTCTATATAGATTCTAATTGCTGGTTATATTTTCAAACTTCTAGAAGGGGGTAACCAAGTAAGACCCGCTCCGCAAGAGCGGCCGTCATCAAAGGGTTCCCACTTCTCTAGAGGGATCTGATCCCCTTGGCTAAACTCCTCTAGAGGGGCTGACCCAAGGAGGTGTCACTCCTATTATTGGGTAAAAGTATTCAGTTTAAAATAGTTAAAAAAAAACTTTGGTTAGGCAATATATTTTCGATATTAATTTTTATTCTCATTCTTTTGACGTTTAATGAGACATTATTTTAATCCATTTATTTGTTTATTTTTTAAAGATCAAACTTCACAGGTTTATTTTTAATCCTTTTTCGAGGATGAACTTCACTAGAGAACTTCCCTCTAAGAATCGAACCCGAGATCTTCCTCATACGAACCCTAACCCCATCCTATACACTACACTTTCCTCCTTTCCATCATGGTATTAACTTCCAATCTATATTTATGAGCTCTTGTTTTCGTGTCAAAAAACTTCCTTAATTGTTAAATTAAATAACTTGAATTGTAATAAAAAGAATCACAAAAGCAAACTGGTTTGTTAGAGACAAAGGAAAGAAAATGGGGATATATATATATATATATATATATATATATATATATATATATATATATATATATATATATATATATATATATATATATATATATATATATATATATATATATATATATATATATATATATATATATATATATATATATATATATAAGGAGAAGGAGGAAAACTAGGATGCTAACTACTCTAAACAAGACAAAAAGATTTAATTCTATAAATTTAAAAGTGGCGTACTTGAATAAGACTGGTTTGGTGAAGACGGAATTTTTTTGTAATTTTTTGCAGATTTGTATCATTGAAGGAGGGAGTGTTGCTCTTTCCTAAAAACTAGTTCTTTGCAGCAAGTTTGATAGAATATTATGGTTGAGTTGTATAGTCTATGAAATTGCTTTATTAAAAGCATCATTGGCATCATTGCTAGAGATACTTGCTATAGTAGTAAATATGGCAAAAAAGCATCAAAATAGTCGATAACATAAGAAAAAAAATCAAAACTACAGTACTCATGACATGGGAAAAAGTTTAGTAATAGGTAAAATTACACTTTCGATTGTGAAGCTGAAACAAAAACTGACTCTATCTTCTTGTCAAATATTCTACATCAAATTCAAAAGCTACGGGACACTCTTTGAAGAAACATGGGTTCAAGTAAACCTCTCAAAATAGAATTGCTTCAAACTGCTGTAGTCCAACTTAACTTACAATGGGTCTGCGAGTTTAATTCAATAACTTGATTTAAAATTATAAAGTGACAAGTTCAAGATGGAAATTAAGTGGCATAGCGTCTTCTCTTTGCTATTATTTTTATCATATTTATATATACTGTACCGAATAGGAGAGTGTAAAATATAGATAGGGATATGATGTATTATTCATATGCCTAAATAATATATGAAAGCAAAGAAACAGTAGGAAGAAAAAACTTGTTTTGCAAGATTATTATGCTTGGAAGGGTTGAGAATGATCTTGAGAGAGGCAAATTTACAAGTTGCTCGTGAAGAAGAGGAGGTGAAAGCAGAGGTGGTGTGGAGGAAAAGAGAATTATGAATATTAAACAGAATAAGTATATGTGTATTTTTACAATGGATAGAAATAATGTCCACAGTATTACAATTAGATCATCTTAATATGGAAGAATGGTATAATACTTGTACCCTGTCCTCAGAGATTAGCAAATGAACATCCAAGTTAAGAAAATATTATGTAACAGCATCCTAAAGCTAATTTTATTGCATGTCACAAACATCTGGATATTATATTTGACAGAAACCTGGAGCATGGTACTTTGTGTGGAACAATAAGTGCAAACTTTCAAAATGAGCTTCTGAGTGAGCGCTATGATTAAAAAAAAAAAAAATACTTAAGAGACAAAAAGGCCAATGACCAGGTGAGAGATTGTTAGAGTAAAATCTTTTTCTACAAGACAGATACATCCAGAATAGAATTGTGGAAGCACCTACAGTAGTTATCAGATTATAACTGCAATGAATTAGTCCGAAGCGTTTGTCAAGTAAGAGATAGAGTTATCGACTCCCTTCAGTGCATGACCTTCAGAAGGCTGAATCTTAAAAATAGAGGCGAGTGGAAAAGGATACAGAACCCGTTAACATTGTCATCAGCCACATAAAGTATATATATATATATATATATATATATATATATATATATATATATATATATATATATATATATATATATATATATATATATATATAACTATATCAACTATATATATATATATATATATATATATATATATATATATATATATATATATATATATATATATATATATATATATATAATATATATATATATATATATATATATATATATATATATATATATATATATATATATATATATATATATATATATATATATATATATATATATATTGTATATATATATATATATATATATATATATATATATATATATATATATATATATATATATAACTAACTGTATATATATATGTAATAATATATATATATATATATATATAATATATATATATATATACCATATATATATATATATATATATATATATATATATATATATATATATATATATATATATATATATATATATATATATATATACATAACTATATATATAACTATATATATATATATATATATAAGGGGTAAAACACATAATAGTTTCTAGTGATAACTAAAACAAGTAAACATTGAAACAAATACCCACGTTTAATAATATAAAAAAAAATAATAAATAAAAAAAAAGAAAGGAAAAGATTTAAAATTGTTACAAGAGAAAAAAATAAATAAAAGAAGAATAAATAATACAGACAATAGAAAAAAAAATTAGTTTATTAATACAAAAAATGAAGGAAGATTTTACTAATTAGCAAATGACGAAACCAAATAACAATTATAAATAAAAAAAAAAAATAAACAATTATTATAAATTGAAAACAAGGGAAGAAAATTATAAGTGAAAGCATATTCAGCTTCAAAAATTGGCTTTTTGAAAAAAAAATAAATAACAATAAAAAGCAAAAGAAAAAAAAATTAATATTAGGATAAAATTATAAAAAGAAAATGAGTTTGATCAAAATATTAAATTTCCAGTCAACAACATATTAGAAAACGGCTTATGGATTTAAAAAGAGATTGCTCAATGCAACAATTTGACAGACACACTCTCATGTTAGAACAGAAGCTTATACCACAACACGGGGAACACAGTAATGAATACTATCGTATTATTAAACGAACATGTTTTAAATATAACTCAGGACCACGCACCGGCCATCCATCACCGGTATATGCAGAGATAATGTCTACCTTCTCTGTTTGTTTCATCCGGCTATCTTTTATCTCTTTTTTCCTTCTTTCCTCCCTTTCTTACGTTAATATTCTGCTTGTTTTGCATTCCTTGCATTTTTTTTCAGTCCGGGACCCCCTTACCGTTGGGTGGGTCCCAGGGACACCCTTACGGCACTTGTAACCGTTCAGTGTTTCGAAGATTCTACAGAGTTTCAATAACCATATATTTTTATCTAAATGTAACAGATATGGGGGGCAATCTTAATTACACGTAAATATTTTAGTTTAATTCTCTAGCCACCGCCAGCGGACTCCAGCAACCAGGCTTTATTTTGACCGCCAGATGTCATACTCCGGACTCCTCTGGGACTCAGCCTCTTCTCCAACTCTTTCCTTCTCTGATCCTAATTTCAGCCTTCCACGATCAATTATAATCTGGGTGCTCAAACTCACAATTTAACAAGGTTTCAGCAATGATTACCTTATATATTAGGTATATACTCCGAAAGTTTCAGACTTTCTACGTCCAAATATTTAATTTGTTTGGGGCGGATCCCTTCTGGGGATCCTAGACACCCTATATGGAACTTATTATAACCTCTATATTCCGAGTCTCTACGACCCTCAGATTAATCCTATACAAAATCAACTACCCACATATCTTGTCCGTTATCAAATACGAAATAATAGCGTTAGATGTAACACGGAACTCGCGCACCGTGCTTCCATAGCTATCCAGTTGTTGCTCGGGAGCCACTACCTACAGAAATTCCGTTATATTTACTAACTCTCTTCTAGAAACTCAACTCTGTAATTAATGCACAAAATTTCAGACTATTACGAACACTTCGATTTTTTTAATGGATAAGAGACTCGCCGTGATAAATATCGAGGAGTCCTCCCATATCGGGGGGACCCCATGGGGAACGTAATCACGTTTCTGCGACTTTGATGATAGGTACCTCAACCATCTAAACCCCCCTCCAAATGTGGTTATACCAGATTACCAGAACCCATATAAGGGCGAATAAAATACTTATATAGCGGGAGCAACTGTAAGCGATTAGTGCACTAAATAAGCCGAAATAATAATAATATTTATATATATATAATAATAAATCATATAATAATAATTATATACATTAAATAATAAAATTAATTAATTACATAATAATAATTAATAAATAAATTAATAATAAATAAACAATAATAATATAATCCCAGTTTTATAAGTAGGTGCTAATAACAAAAGTGTTTCAGCCTTCTACGGCAATATCTCAAGTAGTTTGGGGGGGGGACCTGTACCCCCCCCCCCCCCCCTTGGAGTGAGCCATCGGTACGTGACCTCGGACTACGCCGAGGTTACTCACCCCCCTATGGGGTTGTTAAATTGAAGGAGATTCCATCTTGTAGCAAACTGCTATTCCGTTTTACTAAGTGAAAAGTGCCCCGGTGTTGCGGCTTCCGTGTGTGTCTTAGGCTATGCCCACCAATGGCATGAAATATATATTATGAATTTACATAGGTGCTTAGCTCTCCGTTTACCACGTACTCTGATATGAGTGGGGCTGGGCGGTAGCCACAGGTGCGTGGGTATAATCTTGCCAAGAGACCAATATAACGTCAAAGATTATAATATATAGTATAGTTATTTTATGTATTTATTTTGTATTTTTTATTTAATGTTATTTTATTATTTATTATTATTTATTTATTTATTTATTTATTATTTTTTTATTTATTTTTTATTTTTTTTTTATTTAATTTATTTATTAATTTAGTTGATCTCATAAAAATTTCTTTCCTATTTTTTTTTATTTTTTTATTTTATTTTTTTTAATTTTTAATGTATTTCTCTCTCTTATCTCTCAATTTTATTAATTCTTTTATTTATTATTTATTATACTTCCACTTTTTTCCCACTTGAAATTTATATGCCACGTATTAAATTTTTTCTTGTTCATCTTATTGATATGTTCTGTACATTTTTATTTAATTTTCTGTAAATAGAAAACAATAATAACCTTTCAGTCGGTATTTTTCTTTAGATATGTACCTACATTATAATATGGAATAAGTATAAAAAAGAAGCATTTAATAGTAGGTTCCTCATCCTCAAAGACCACCCCCCCTTTTACCGTTGGAATTTTATTCAATATTTTCCAGACCAGGTCGGCGGACGAGCCCCGCTCGGAAACCCCTTGCACCAACTACGCATTTATCACGTAATGAATTTACTATAAATAGTAATTTTCTTTCGTTTATATTATTTATAAAATATTTAGTCATTCTAGAAACAAGGTCAACCATGAGCATTCTGTGTTAGATAAGTATTCGATATAAACACACACGAATTTAGGGTAATCGTATCAACGGAAAAATGCAGATTAGGAACCGTCTCAAAATGAACTAACCACGATCATAAATTTTTGTAAATAATCCAGTTCAAGGTAACCACGAAAAAAAACCCCTCTGAGGGGGCTCCGCCCCCAGCTTTGGAAAGAATAACAATGGTGGTGATAAAACCCTTCTTTACGTATTCACTCATATCTCAAAAACTCCTCATCTTCTTTGAACGGTGTTCGGTCTTCCAAACCCTTTCAAATGTCGGTACTCACCGAAAATGGATTTGAAATAAACCTTATAGAGTTTTGACGTAATCAAACCGGTGCAAACTCTGTGATGGTATAAAAAAATAATGTGGAAATTGTTCAAAGGAATAGTGTCTAGCGTCCTTAAGCACGACATTTGACTACAGTTTTGTTAGTTTCTCGCCGCAACTAAAAACCCTGTCCTCAAATTATACAGGTTCGCGATGGCCAAGGTGTCGGCCATCTCTCGACGGCATGCACTGTATTGACTTATCTGGATTGGATTATTCGGACATGTATAGTGTTTATGGGAATAAAATTTATCCCCTCCAAAAGCCTCCGATAGATGTGGGATGATCGTGATCATTATTATCTTTATAAATTTTATGGATATTTACAAAATATATTTTATAATAGTTTAATAAAAATGATAATATTTAATAAATATGTATAAATTACTTCATAAAAAATAAAAATTCCTATGAAGAATCTCGATGGGTGCCAAAAATGCTTCCTACTAAAAAATGAACAAATGTCTATCCGGAATATATATACTATTATATATATTCAGTGGATACTACAGTCGAAATCTATTCCCTTGACAACCCTGTACTCCAGAAACGACCGTGGAGACGGAGAAAAAAAACAGGGAATCACAATAACCCGCACTCCGTTACAGATGGTACCTATCACGATTCTTAGGCCAATTATTTGATTGATATAAACTCTCACTCTGAAAGAAAGCTTGACAACAACCCTGATTCAGTTTGAATATAAACTACATAATTTTAAATTTGTTATGTATTATATATGCAAGTTATTTACATTAGTAGTTATATATATATTTATAGGGTATATATATAATAATAACCTGATATTATTAATATTCCATATAGTATAGTGATCTAAAATTATTAATATGAGATATGACCAAAGTAGGGAGACCTGAGAGAGAGAGGACTGTATTGAGATCGAGAGAGATGAGGAATGATTAAGAAAAAAGATGAGAGAGAAGAGAGAGCGAGATCGAGGAGAGAGAGAGTATGGAATGAGGGATGATGAATGAGAGGGGAGAGAGAGAGAAGAGGATCGAGAGAGAGAATAAAAGAGAGAGGAGAGAATGAGAGAAGACTAAGAGGCACCCTCTCCCTCGAGACTTACAACATTTCCAAACAACTGATATGGATTTAGTCGAAAAAGCATATGAATTTAGAGTTTTTAAATTAATTATTTATATATTTAATTTACATTATTGAAAATCAAGTTCCGCAGCATAGTTAAAGTCAGGAATTGACCTTGTGGCTCCGTACCCCGGCTATATACAGCACTTCACTTTGAAGCGTCATTCTAGATTGGTTTTAAAATTAATTAATGACGACTAATTTTTTAAGTTGAACATTTATTTCCTCATCATTACATGTATCTTTACTTATTACATCAATGAAAAT
>JABUQX010057327.1:60000-82096 GCA_015478945.1 Trachelipus rathkii
GTAATTTTGATCTCATTTAAGGGGCTTAGCCTATTTTTTTGTGTCTAACGGTTGTTGGGAACCATGATATTTCGGCTTGACCTTTGGCAAGATACCATGGGTATTTTTTGCCACGCCATTTTTTGCCAATCGTGGCCCACCGTACAATATTTCGTTCTAACTTGTACGCAGTTGGACCTACCCTAATGACACCTTACCACTGCGCGGCCGCACACACCACACAGATTTACTTACCTCACACAAGATTTACTTACCACACAGATTTCTTTACACTCACGAACAATTTACGTTACAACTTATATAACCTATTACTATGACATTATGCACACATTCACTATGAACTTACATTTACACATAGACCTTACAGTTTACACTTATAAACGTACCCAACATACATCCGCTTTGGTCCGTCATGGGTCATTTTGACCCACGGTAGTTATTTTTTGTCCTTACCTTTAGGGACTTGCCTTTTTTGGATGTCTTTAACTTGTTTGACAATGATATTTCGCACCTGACCCTGTTCATATACATGGTCATTATTGACCCACGTAACTTTGATGGCTTTGATGTTCCGCAATCACCGTAAAGAGTATCTAGTGATGTTCTATTAGTGTTCTCTATGATTATTCTATGAGTGAGTGCCAGGTGAGTGCAAGTGAGTGCCAATGAGTGCCAGATGAGTGCAAGAGAGTGCCAATGAGTGCCAAGTGAGTTCCACATAGTGCCAAGTGAGTGTCACATGTGCCAACTGAGTGCCACTTTTTTCAAGCCTTTTCTAGCCTCCCCTGAGCCCCGCCCTATATGGGTGTCTACCCCTAGGTTATAAGGTATGAGGATTCGATTGGTGTATATTACAACCTGCTAGGATGCTTTCTACTATATGTTTGTTTTTTTTTATCACTTATATATATATATATATATATATATATTATATATATATATATATTATATATATATATATATATATATATATATATATATATATTATATATATAATATATTAATATTATTATTACCTGCACACACACTACCACATACACTAATGACACTTATACAACATTACTATGACACTTATACACCTTTTACTTATAAGCACTAACACTCTCCATAGACACTTACATTAAACAATATACACTTACACTCACCAACACAGATACTTCACTTACACTTACACACTTGATTATTTTGATGCTCACTTGTGATGCTCAACTTTGATGCTCATTTGATTGCCCAGCTAATGCTCAGCATTGATGCCTCAATTTGAAGGTTCATCTTTGATGACTCCTCTTTGTGACGTCATCTTTGATAACCGTCTATATTGATGATTCATTCTTGATGAAATCATCTTTGATACATTTTTACTTTTCCTACTAACCAAGGAAATAGCTAATATTGATGTCTTCCCTGTCATAACTGGAACACCAGGGGCGCATGGCCTCCGCTCGACGGCTGTGACGCGGCTGCGCAGGTGCGAGACTCGCAGGTCGGCTCGCGCCGCATCCGCGCCGCCGCGTTCCGCACGCGCGTGGGCCCGCAGGCGCAATATTACCCGCCCGTGCCCGCAGGCGCAATATTCCGCGCGAATGAAAAATATATACTCTAAGTCATTCATTTTTATTTCATACTTAATACATTTCAAGAATTTCTTTTTCAATATAACTATGAGGTCCTTCATTTTTTTATTTCATACTTAACATCATTTTTTTAAAAATTTTCCGCGAACCTAAACTGTAATCATTACAGCCATATTATTTAACACTATATTTATAACATTTTTTTTCACTTTTATTTTCTAATTTATAATTTTTAAAAATTGTATGTAGAAGCAAAAAATCCAGAGTGTCTGATATATAATCATTTATTTTACTACAATTGTACGAAATATTTTTAAGAACAAAACTTTACATATTTAAGCAGTAAATAGTAATCATATAGAGGTTTCCTAACACAAGGGGGATTAGTATTGGCTTTTGGTTTTACTGTTTTACTGCTTATAACTCATGTTTTACTGCTTTTTAATCATATGTTTTTACAGCTTTAACTCAACATATTATTATTACATTACATCTTAAAGCAGTAATTCAGTAAATCAATAAGGGTGTTTTACTAACCCTAAGGGAATAGTATGCTTGATGTTTTTAAACTGCTTTACTGCTTTACTTTCTGCTTTCTTTTACTTTCTGCTTTACTGCTTTAAACTCATATACATTACATACCTTAAAGCAGTAAAATAGTCAAATAATAAGGTGTTTACATAGCAATAAGGGGGGGGATTTAGTATGCTTTTTGTTTTACTGCTTTACTGCTTTACTTTCTGTTTTACTGCTTTAACTCATGTTTTACTGCTTTAACTCATATGTTTTACTGCTTTAACTCATATGTTTAACTCATATATTTATTAACATTATGTTTTTTATTTTGTTTTAATATTTTTATTTATTTTATTATTATTTTTATTTATTTTTATTATTATTTTTATTATTTTATTTTATTTTTATTATTATACTTAGTGTTATTTACTTCATGCCTATTTGTTATTATTATTTAGAACACACATACAAAACACACCCACACACACTTACACTTATTCACACACACATGCACTTATACACACATTCATATGACACTTTTACATTTTAGCCATATACACTTAAATTTACCATAGAATTACCTCACTTATACACACACTTACACTTATAAACACACACACCATACACTATGGAACTTATACACACATTCACTATGACACTTACATTTAACCCATAGACATTACATTTCACTTTATACACAGCGGTCACACACCCACCACACAACAACCACACACACACACAACACACAACACACACACACACACAACACACCACACACTCACACACAGATTTACTTACACAAGCAGATTTACTTACACATATACGTATAATTTAATTAAGATTTTATGTTTTTAATAAACACGTACATATTATATTAATCATTCCAAATATAACTAAACTTATTTCAAAGTTTCTTTCTTAAACTTCTATAATAAATCAATATTATCTTTGAACAAAGAATTTATTATTAACTGTTAATACTTTTTGGTTTATAATTTTATAACTATCAAGTTTTAAAATAATTTTACTAAATTTATGAAATTTTATTAAAAATATACTTTTACGTCTTAAAGCAATAAATTCAGAAATCAGTATGGTCAGCCTAGCACCCTTACATACCAGCCATGCACGTTTTGTTCTATTGCTTGCTGCTTTACATACATCTTTAGCCATGTAATAAGTATAAAAATACCAAAATAAGTTCTTTCTGCTAACATAACATGTTTTTTATTAAAATCTTTCTAAATATTTATTTAATAAATACAATTTATAATTAAGTATGTAGGTATACGAATCGATGTTAAATAAAAAGTATTTTCAAAGTTTTTTAAATAATTCGGATTTTTTTAATTATTATTATTATTATTATTATTATTAATTACTATGATTATTTTATTATGATATCTATTATTATTCCTTACAAGATACGAAATGACCTCTCTCTGTAAATGTTTGTAGGATAATCCTTTTTGTATCCCGGGGAGATTTAGACCTAATTCCATCAATAATATTTCAAACTTGACCTTTTTTGTAAAATGTGGTGCAATAACTACGTTGGGCCTAAATTTAGGATAATTAGGATAAGCCTTTTTGTATTCCAGGCTGATTTAAGCCTAATACCAGGTCAAAGGGTAATTCCAGTATAGACCAAGAATCGAGAATAATGTATTATATATTTATTAATATATTTGCAAACTGAACACTGGATCGGTAGATCTTTAAGCAGGTAAGAAGGAAAAGTTTACCTTTCTTGTGAGTGGACGGAGTATTCCTTATCTTTGACGGTATGTGATTGGTCGAGAATTATTTTATCGCTTTTTTGGTTTACGTATGTAAAAACATGTTTTTTTCATATCCTGAACTTACCTGTGATTGGATGAAAATTATATTTGAAAGAATGCGTGTTTTTCGACCAAGCTCATTTTAAATCATACTTTGTTTTTAGTGTAAGTGGCGGTGCACAAGCTCTTCTGGTTTGTAATAAAGTTGTTTATTTTCACTAAGTGTATATCTGATCACCTTAACAAGTATCTCAATCCAAGACTTATCCAATGGGAAATCAAGATCCCAGGATGTGGAGTTTCATTACTATATAAAAGAAACCCGCTGGATTTGAATTTTTCAAGTGTGGTACCCATCCCATGTTATAATACCAGCGTATTTTCGTGAGTCCAGATGAATTACTTTGTATATGTAACCACACTGAAGAGTGGCTTACAGAATACTTTAAACCAAGCTCAGCTTTAAACTGGACCAAAACAGTTATTAGCCTGTGCGAAGAAAACAGCGATAAGCAACTTACTCTAGCATTTTATGAACATCAAAACATAATCAGTTTGGAAGTTAAGATTATGGGAGAGAAATAAAGAAACAGCAGTATTTGAACCTACATCATTTTGGATTCTAACATTCAGGCTAGGAGATGAATATATGTTAGAGTACGTTAAGTGATGTTAATCATGAGAAGACAATTTTGTGTTATTAATTACGTGACGGTAATTCATTACATGTTATACCAGAATACTGACGGCTATTTAGCAAAACCTGATTGATGATCCTACGCCCATCATCGATCGCTTTCTAAGTTCTATAGACGTACAGATTCATTTATCTACTTAGCAAAATGGCAAGAAAGTATTTACTCGCAAGGTGACCAGAATGTAATATACTATGATATCTGAGGGGGAACTTTTTACGTATGTGTTAACTGAATGTATTAATGAACACGAAAAAAATATGATGGACAAAAAATATTCGCATATTTGCAAAGATTTACAGAAATTTTTAATAATAAAAATAATTAATAAAAACATTATGTTGTAAAATGTTGTGGAAGTGTATAGTATTATATCCACAGCCCTGTTAATGGAGGTAATGTCAATTATATCTCAAATCATTGTAAATATATTTAAAACTTTTGTACATATTTTTTAATTTTTTTTTTAAGCCTTTAATATATATATATATAATATATATATTATTTATATATATATATAATAATATAATATAATATATATATATATATATATATATTATATATATATTATATATATATATAAATTAACTGTAAGATAATATTATTAAATTTCTAATTATATAGTAAGGTTTTATTATCCTTATTTTACTTTCTTAAATAAATATTTACATGTATGTTAAGAGTATAAATAAACGAGACCCAGTTCAGGATATGAAAAAACATGTTTTACATATAAAACAAAAAAGCGATAAAATAATTCCCGGCAATCACATACGAGGTAATATAGAGATAAGGATTACTCGTCACTCACAAGAAAGGTAAACATTCCCTTCTTACCTTAAAGGATTTACCGATCAGCATGTTTCAGTTTGAAATATATTTATAAAATAATAATACATTGTTCTCGATTCTTGTTATCTGAATTACCTTTTGACCTGGTTTTAGGCTTAAATCAGCCTGGGATAAAAAGGCTTTTCCTAAATTTAGGCCTAAATTTAGGCATAAAGTTATTGCAACACATTTTACAGAAAAAGGTCAGTTTGAAATATAATTTGACCTGGACCTAAATCGCGCCGGGATACAAAAAGGATTATCCTACAACACATTTTACAGAGCGAGTCAGTTTCGTATCTGTAAGAGGTATTGCGGGTTGTTGTGTTTTCTCTTGATGGATGTAATGTCATAATTAATAATAATTAGATAATAATAATACTAATAAGAAATCCGATTAATTTAAAAAACTTTGAATATTTTTAGTTAACATCGGCGAATAATATATAATGCTAGTGATAATTTTTATTTTGTAAATAAGAATTAAAAGTTTTATATAAATACCATGTTATGTTGCAGAGAAAATTATTTTGTTATTTTTATCTTATTAATGCTAAAGATTGTAAGCAGCAGTCATAGAACAAAAACGTGGCATGGCTTGGTGTAGAGGGGTGCTAGGGGCTGACCATACTGATTTTCTGTTTATTGCTTTAAGGTACGTAAAATATATGTTTAATAAATTTATAAAATTTTTAGTAAAAGTTATTTTAAAACTTGATAGTTATAAAATTTATAAACAAAAGTATTACAGTTAATAATAAATTCTTTGTTCAAAGATAATGATTGATTTATTACTAGAAGTTTTTAGAAACTTTGAAATAAGTTAGTTATATTGAAATGAGTATATAAATGTACGTGTTTAATTAAAACATAATGTTTTAATAAATTATAGTTATATGTGTAGAATCTGTGTGTGTAAGTAATCTGTGTGTGAGTGTAAGTAATTGTGTGTGGGTGTGTGTGTGTGTGTGGTGTGTGTGTGGGTGTGTGTGTTGTGACGCGTGTGTATAAGTGTAAATGTAAGTGTACTATGGGTAATGTAAGTGTCATAGTGAATTGTGTGTATAAGGTGTATAAGTGAATGTGTGTGTGTGTGTGTGTTGTATAAGTGTAAGTGTGTGTTTGTGTAACTGTAAGTGTCTATGGGTAAATTTAAGTGTTTGGGTAAAATGTAAGTGTCATAGTGGAATGTGTGTATAAGTGTCAAAGTGTGAATGGGTGTATAAGTGTAAGTGTGTGTGTGTGTGTGTGTGTGTTGTTTTGTGTTCTAAATAATAATACAATAGGCAGTGAGTAAATAACACTAGTATAATAATAAAAAATAAAATAATAAAATAATAATAAAATATAAAATTATAATAATATTAAAAAGTAATTAAAACAAAATTAAAAACATAATGTTAATAATATATGAGTTAAACATATGAGTTAAAGCAGTAAAACAGAGTTAAAGCAGTAAGCAGAAAGTTTAAGCAGTAAAGCAGAGTTAAAGCTAGTAAGCAGAAGTTAAGCAGTAAAGCAGGTAAACAAGCATACTCATCCCCCCTTGTTGCTATGTAAACCTCTATTGATTTACTGATTTACTCCTTTAAGGTATGTAATGTATTGAGTTAAGCAGTAAAGCAGAAAGTAAAGCAGTAAAGCAGAGTTAAAGCAGTAAAAGCAGTAAAACAAAGCATACTATTCCTTAGGTGTTTAGGTAACCTTTATTGATTTACTGGATTTACTGCTTTAAGGTATGTAATGTTAATAAATATGTGAGTTTAAGCAGTAAAAATATGAGTTAAAGCAGTAAAACATGAGTTAAGCAGTAAAACAGTAAACAAAAGCATACTAATCCCCTTGGTGTTAGGTAACACTCTATTGATTACTGATTTACTGCTTTAAGATATGTAAGTTTATGTTTTTAATAAATATTTCGTACAATTGTAGTAAATAAATGATTATATATCAGACACTCTGGATTTTTTTCTTACTTCAATTTTTAAAATTTATAAATTAAAAGTATTATAAAAGTATTAAGTAAAAATATGTTAATAATATATGTGTTAAATAATAGGGCTGTAATGAGTTACAGTTTTCTTTACAGTTTTAGGTTCGCGAAAATGTTTTTTAATAAAATGTTTTAAGTATGAATAAAAATGAATGACTATAGTATTTGAAAGAAATTTTTAATGTTTTAAGTATGACAATGAAAATGAATGCTTATAGTATATATAATTTTTCATTCGCGCGGGATATTGCGCCTGCGGGGCCGCGGCGCGGAAATATGCGCCTGCGGGCGCACGCGGCGGGGGGAAGCGGCGGGCGGGGACGCGGCCGGGTCGCACTGCGGTGCGGGGTTGAGCCAGCCTTCGCCGGAGGGCGCATGCGCGCCTGGTGTTCCAGTTATGACTTAGGGGAAGACATCAATATTAGCTATGTCTTTGGTGTGGTAGAAAGGTTAGAAACATGTAATCCAAAGATGATTTATCAAAGTGATCATATATAGACGGTTCAAAATGCGTCATCAAAGATGAGTCTCAAGATGAGATTCAAAGTTGAGGCAATCATGCGAGCGCATTAATGCTGAGGCTCAAGTTGAGGCATCAAAAGTTGAGGCATAAAGTTGAGGCATCAAAATTGAGGTGTGTGTATGTGTAAGTGTAAGTGTATCTGTGTGTGGGTGTGAGTGTTAAGGTGTATATGGTTAGTAGTTCTATGGAGAGTGTAAGGTGTTATAAGTGTCATAGTGTTATAAGTGTCATAGTGAATGTGTGTAATAATGTTATAGTGTATGTGTGTAGGTGTGTGTGCAGGTATATATATATATTATTTTATATATATATATATATATATATGATATTATATATATATTATATATATATATAATATATTATATAATATATAATAAAAATATTTTATATATTATATATTATATATTTATATATTATATAGGCTATATTGAGAAAGACTAACTCATAGTAGGAAGCATCTAGCAATGGGGTTTAATTAACACAATCGATCCTCATACTTATATCTAGGGTAGACCCCATTTAGGGCTATTCGTAGGCTCAGGTAGTGCTAGAAAAGGCTTGAAAAAAGTGGCACTCAGTTGGCACTTGTGCACTCACTTTGGCACTCATGTGGGACTCATTGGCTCATTTGGCACTTCACTTGGCAATCATTGGCACTCATTGGCACTCACTTGGGACTCCCCTGGCACTCATCTAATACTCATAGAACATTAATAGAAATCCCTAGATACTTCTTAGGTGATTGGGACCATAAAGCCAATCAAAGTTAGCGTGGGTCCATTGACCCTGGTATTGACAGGGTCAAGGGCGAATATCATGCGTCACCAGGTTAAGACATCAAAAAGGGCTAAGTCCCTAAAGGAGCAAAAAATTACCGTGGTCAAAATTGACCCATGGACGACAAGGGATGGTAGTGTGTTTGTACGTGTGTATAAGTTTAATGTAAGTGTCTATGTGTAAATGTAAGTGTCTATGATGTGTGATAAGTTGTCATAGTGAATGTGTGTATAGTGTCATAGTGAATGTGTGTATAAGTTGTAAATAATTGTTGTGTGAGTGTAAGTAATCTGTGTGTGAGTGTAAGTAAATCTGTGTGTGTGTTGGCGCGCCACGTGCTGTAGGTTGGTTCAAGTTCAGGCGTAGGTCCATACATGCGATACAAGTTTAGGAGAAATATGTGAAGGGTGGGCCACGAGTGGGCAAAAAATTGCGTGGGCCAAAAATGACCCATGGTATCTGGCAAGGTCAGGCCGAAATATCATGGTCAAACAACGTTAAGACATAAAAATAGGGCTAAGCCCCATGAAGATCAAAATTACCGTGGCAAATATGACCATGGTGAAAAAAATTAGAGGGTAAAATAGGGGGGCAATTCTCATACGGTTGCTGAGCAACGTTTTGGCGCAACCCTTCTTCGAAGGGTTGCCAGAAAATTAGGGTGGCCGAAAAAATTAGGGTTGCAAAAAATTAGGGTTCAAATACCGTGGGCATAAAATGACCCATGGAAGACCAAAGGGTTGGTGAAAAAATTAGGGTGGGGTACGTACAACGGTTGTTGACGCCAACCGTTTGGGGCAACCTTTCTTCGAAGGGTTGTCAAAAATAGGGTTGCCAAAAAATTAGGGTTGAAAAAAAATTAGGGTTGCCAAATAGGTTCTCAAAAATTAGGTTGCAAAAATTAGGGTTCTCAAAAAATCCGGGTTCCCAAAAAAATCCGGGTTCTCAAAAATCCGGGTTCTCAAAAAATCGGGGTTCTCAAAAAAGGCCAAAATTGACACATGGAAGACCAAAGGGTTGGTCGAAAAAGGTAAAGGCCCAAAAAGGTGAAGGCCAAAAAAGGTCAAGGTCAGTAAAAATTCGAGCTCAAAAAAAGGTCGCGGTCAGAAAAGGTCAAAAAAGGTCGCGGTCATTTTCGTCCGGAATCCCCTTCCTACTACTCACATGCATGTAACTAAAAAATATAAAGCTACACGAAATAAATATCTTTTATTAATCAGGAGACATTTTTACCTGAAATAAAAAAAAAAGCTTTTTAAAAATTGAAAATTGAGCAACAATCGTGGAAAGTTACGGGTTTCTTGCAAATGAGGATTAATGCGTAATTCGAGGGATGCAGCAAAGGTGCCAAATGAAATTTTTTTCTTTTTTAACTAAAGATCCACGGGTAAACTTTAAGATGGACAGAGTCGAGGTTTCTCGGCCTACCGAGAATATATATATATTTAATCTTCGTCCCCCCTCTGTCGGCTCGAACCCCATAAAAAGGATATAAATAAGAAAAAATATTTTCTCCAAAGCGTAAAATAAAGTTCTATTTGGCAACTCTTGCTCTTGTGAACTAATGCAGGGATTCAAGGTCAACACAGCGAGCATGCCAGATTAAGATTATACTAATATTTTAAGGTGTTATAATAAATATTAGAATTAAATAATTTTTTTTAGTTCAATTGATCAAATTTGCATTGCTGAATCAAAATGTATTTATTATTCTTCTACTGATTCCGTTATCAATATTACACAGCTGATCTTGGAATGCTGGCATAATATATATATAACTTCATCATTTTTACATCTGACATATATATATATATATATTTATATATATATATTATTATATATATTATAATATATATATATATATTAATTATATATTATATTAATTATTAATTATATAATATATATATATTAATTTGTGATGCGGTAAATCCGCATCAGCAGTTAATAAAGATCCGCATCGCGTTGACCCTGCGGATGTTTGCGGGGATTTAATTGTAGATTGAAAAAGATTTTAATAATAAAATGCTGATGGTTAATGCAAATGACTAGTATTGAAAAATGACTTAATCTAACAAACCAAACAGTAATTAAAGAAATTCAAATTCGTGGAAGTAAACTCTATATGATGAAAGATGGTATTGCTCAAGAACTCTTGGCTTGTACGCAGTGTTCGTAATTCCAATGTTAACATTCTTTAATGATGGAAATGACATATATCATGGCATAAGCTATTGAAACCATTTGAGATGATTAACCAAAACAATAGGCCTTATGCAGCTTCTGTTCCGATGTAATAACCTTAATCTCCATGCTAGGAGCTTTTGAACCACTTCAAATGAAAAAGACGGTTCAAAAGAATGAAAATGTATAAATTATAATCTTAACGTTTGGTTCTGTGAAATTATGTTTGCCAAAAGATCAATTACCTAGATCACCCTTAAGAAGCAAGTTTTTTTTTTTGTAACATATATATATATTTAAATCGTCATTTTGTGTTGTAGTTGAAAAACTTCATTGAACAGTTTATTATGATATCGCAACTTTAAGGAAATGGAAATTAAAGACCACCTTCTATAGTAGTAAAGATCAAGTAAGTTTCACTGGAAAATTTCTACAGTCCAGTAGTGTGAAGAAACACACGCATTACAAAAGATGTAGTGCAAATGATTGTAAACTATGCACAAGTAAAACGGAAAGATTCAAATGATGATCTAATCAGTTGGTGGAAAGTTACAATGTTTACGCCCGATTGAGTAAACCGCAGGAATACTTGGCTGTCCCCAACTAGTGTTTCCAAGGTGAGTGAGTTTTTAGCAATCTGGGCTATATAGATGAAGAGAGATAACAGACTCTCCAGAGAAAGGCAGAAAAATTGCTGTTTTCAAGCAACAATCTTTTATAATTTGAATTCATGAACTAGTGCAAAGTTATATCATGGTAGAAAAATAAATTCTCTTTCATTAAGGGCAGGTTGGGGAAAGAGGTTTTGTGGGGTGCACTTAAGGTTGGGTCGCCGTCCGCACCTGGTTCAGCAATTTTTAATTTCAATAGATTGTGGTAAAATATATATATATATATTTATATATTATATATATATATATATATATATATATATATATATATATATAATATATATATATATTATTATATTTATTATAATATATATATATTATATATATAATATATATATTATATATATATATATATATATATATATATATATATTTATTAATATATAATATATATATATTATATATATATATATATTATATATTTTAATATATATATATAAACAGTCCGCAATCCGCGGATGCGAAAAAAATGACATCTGCAGCAGTAGTAGGGCTAAGGTTTTGCACGAAATGACCGCGACTTTTTTGACTTTTTGACGCGACTTTTTTGAGCTCGATTTTTACCTGACTTTGACTTTTTTGCCTTCCACTCTTTTGGGCCTTGACATTTTTTCGACCAACCTTGGTGTTCCATGGGTCATTTTTGGCCACGGTATTTTTTTGGCAACCCAATTTTTTCGGCACCCTGAATTTTTGGCAACCCTTCGAAGAAGGGTTGGCGCCAAACGGTTGGTAAGCAACCGTTAGTAATCGTTTGCCCCTATTCGCCCCTAATTTTTCGAATGGTCATTTTTTGCCCACGGTAATTTTTGGGAACCCCCAATTTTTTCGGAACCTAAAATTTTGGCAACCCCAATTTTTTCGGGTAAACCCTGATTTTTGGCAACCCTTCGAAGAAGGGTTTGCGTCAGCAACCGTTGTACTATTGCCCCTATTTTCGCCCCTATTTTCGACCATGGGTCATTTTTGGCCCACGGTATTTTTGGCAACCCTAATTTAGGGGCTAAGCCCGTTTTTGATGTCTTAACGTGTTGACCATGATATTGTTCAGCTTGAACCATTGCCCAGATACCATGGGGTCCATGTTTTTGCCCAAGCCAATTTTTTGCCCACTCGTGCCCCGTCTCATATTTCGTTCCTAACTTGTACGCATGTATGGACTTAACCTAACTTGAAACACTAACACGTGGCGTGCACCACACACTACACACACACACGACACACACACTTTGACTTATCAAGACATTCCTATGACCTATACACCATTTCACTATGACATACATTTACCATAGACACTTACAATTTACCTTTATACTCACGTACAAACACACGACCAACCTTTTGGTCTTCCATGGGTCATTTTTGACCCACGTTAATTTTTTGTCTTACTTTAGGGACTTAGCCTTTTTTTGATGTCTTAACTTTGTTTGACCATGATATTCAGCTTGACATGCATTCATGGGTCAATTTGACCCACGGCTATTGATGGCCTTTGATGGTTCCCATTCACCGTAAGAAGTACCTAGGGATGTTCTATTAGTGTTCTAGTGAGTATTGTGAGTGAGGTGAGTGCCAGGATGAAGTGCAGTGAGTGCCATGAGTGCAATGAGGGAAAAGTGAGTGCCAAATGATACCACATAGTGCAAGTGAGTGCCACATAGTGCCAATGAGTGCCACTTTTTTCAAGCTTTTTCTAGCCCCCTGAGGCTAGAATAGCCCTAATATGGGTGTTTACCTAGGTATAAGGTATGAGGAATCGAATGGTGGTTATTACAATCTGCTAGAATGCTTCCTACTAAGAGGATTTAGTATTTTTATAACACTTATAGCATGACAGAATATTAATCTAAAAGTTAACACAGTTTGAGACAGTGTCGAAACGTTTCCGGAGTCCCGAGTCGCTCCGCAGGGCAACACCGTCGGAAACGCCCGCCCGCGTGCGCCCGCAGGCGCAATATTCCCCCGCCGCGTGCGCCGCAGGCGCAATATTTCCGCGTAACGGCCGCCGCGTGCGTCCGGACGCAATATTCCGCGTGAACGAAAATATGATATCAATGTAAACTATTCAAGAATTTGTTTTAATTATACTAGAGTCTTCATCTTTTTACTACAATTGGTACGAAATTTTATTAAACATATAATTATAATATATAGATATAAAGTAAATCAATAGAGGTGTTACCTAACACTTAGGGGATTAGTATGCTTTTGTTTTACTGTTTTACTGTTAACTCATGTTTTACTGCTTTTAACTCATGTTTTACTGCTTTACCTCACATTTTTACGGCTTTAACTCATATATTTATTAACATTAAACTTCATATACAGTAAATCATTAAATCAATAGAGGTGTTACCTAGGGATTAGTATGCTTTTGTTTTACTGCTTACTGTTTAATATAATGCTTTACTGCCTTTAACTTTCTGCTTTTATCTTTAATTTCAATGCTTTACTATATATATATATAATGCTTTACTTGTTTTAAAAATTTTTTTTAAATTAATGTTTTTTTATACTTTTTTATTTTTGTTTTATATTTTTATTTATTTTCTATTTTTATTTTTTGTTTTAATAATATTTTTATTTTTAATGTCAGAATAAAACACACGAGTTTCCTGGTTATATTAAACATATTATTTTAATAAAATTGTTACGCAATTTTTATTAAACACATGTACTTTAAACTCGCTTACAGTATTCATTAATCTCATTATATAATATATATATTAATATATGGATGTGGAGAAAAATTACGTTCCGAGTCGGCTACTGTATTACCAGGAAATAGAAAATAGATTGATAAGAAAATATAAATCATTTTTAAAGGAAAACATGGTTCTATACGAAAGGAACTTGCTGAGATTATAAATGTTATCAGGAAAATTTACAAGAATTAAAGATGTGATTTTAATTTCAGGAAGGCATATACGATATTAGATCGTTGGACAATATGGACACCAAATTATTGTATTAGATGATTATGCAAAAATTGAATTTGGGAAATAGAGAAGCGTTATCACATTTTATTCTCACATCTAATATATTCTGTGTTTTTCATACGCAGAATATTTTTCCATCAGCAGCATATGCGAAGTGTTTCTTTAACACACATATTTGCTGTTGTTTGGCAGAGAAGAGATGAGTCAAATTAATGTATTGGCAACTCAAATGTTTCCCTTCAAAGGAAAGAGTTTCTTAAAAGTATATACAGAGGTTTACTTCGACCCACGGTTATTTGATGTGTGAACTTCACCCCAAAAAAACGCACAGAGTGTTGCTCGTACAACATTCTTTCCTATAGATAAGAAACGTATACATACTGAAATATGAGTGCTCTAGTCTGCCAAAGTATTTAATCTTATAACAAATTTAAAAAGCTGAAACCTTCCAAAAAACGTAAGCTAATTGTGAGATGCAGAAATTCATCCAGTGTGTATGTGAGTTGTTTAAATCTTTAAAAGGAATGTTCCTTTACAAACCTCAGAAGGTAAGCGTACGCGTTTTATAGATAAATCATTAAAAAACTCTCCTCAACATATAACAATCTAAAAATAAAGAAAGTTCTAAAGAGGGAGAGGGGTATTCCTACATTACATCTTCTCCGTTTATAGGTCCATGATATCTAAGTGGTTGTCCCATAATGAAGAAGGTTGCTGTACTTCCTTATAATGAGTATGAGAAAATGAAGTATAATAATATAGCATCTGTACAGAATTCTTCCTCAGATTCATCATTCACAACCTCAATATGGCCAGTTATTGCCACACCTTGCGCAAAATTCACAATCACAGTTTCATCATTCACCTACCCCATTACCAGATATTACAGCCATGATTGATTATTACAAACCTCTTTTTCAGACACAGCTGCAAACATGAATCTTATATTGGTTGGATTCATGTAGCGCTTTTTCAGCAGCCTCTACTCATGCTTATATGATTAAGAAGTTGACAGATAACCAAATACGGAAAGAAGTGTACAGATATTAAATTCAGACATTACCCATGAGAAACGTCTCTTATACAAGATGCCATACAAAAAATTGATAGACTTAACGAATGCAACCTACATCATCCCTATGTATCCGCTAGCCGATAATGAGATATTCTAAGAAGTAAAACTTGAGTGAAAATGAGATAAATTTAAACAATATCTAAGGAGAGCTTGCCTATTAGAGTGCGTAAATAAGGAATAGGCTTTATATAATAATTTAAAAGATCAATTATCTTTGAATAAGCAGGGCAGATCGTTATTGATGATGAAATAGTTAAGGGATCAAATATTGTGGATTTGATAGAATCATTCAGTAACTGGAAGAAGCCCTGTAAAAGGATGGAATGATATCAAACAAACTTCAAGACTTATTAATTTTCCAGAAGTTTTAATTTAAATACAACGCGATAGCATAGACTTAGATAATATTCCAAGTTACGGCAAGACTGATTCAGTCATAAGCACTTCTTAGATAAGTAAATTTTAAACGTGTTCCAAGGACGAACAAGAAAAACCTTATAATAGGTCATAGTTGGATTAAATTGTAATTATGTATTATCACATATTTATTTAGTTGTAATGTTTGTGTATAAATAAATGTTATTTTAAATCTTTTTCTCTTTCTTTATCCCTTGCGACCTAATATCACATTTCTTATTATTTATATATATATATATATATATCTATATATATATATTATATATATATATATATATATATTATATATATTATATAATATATATATATATATATTATTATATTATTATATATTATTAAATAAGCCGGTTACACGGTCAGTAGACAACATGGCGGCGAAGGAGGTAGTTGATATATTACTTCAATCTGAGGGAGCCAAATAGTTTTGGGGGCTTCACTAGGTTTGCTTTAAGGTATCCTAATATTGAAAAAAGAGTTAAAGCATATATTTGGAGGGTGGGAAGGAGCATTTACTTACATAAACTGTAAGAAATTCACACGGAAACCATATCTCCGCGCTTTCGATAGCAATAATGGGCATTAGATTTATCGGAATGATGTAAATACAAGCTCTTAATTAAGGGGGTTTTTTTCATATATATTTTTTACATTGACGTAATCTAGATACTTGTGGTTGAGGCCGATAAAAGATAAAAGATCACAGTTACCGCTGCAGTACTTGAAATTATAAAGAGGATGAGAGGAGAACACTAAATGCATTTTGGACAGATTCAGGAATGGAATTCAAGGGTCGAGAGTTTTCAGGAGCTGACTTGGGAGTATGGTATAAGCTATTACAATACATTTTCCGTAAACAAAGCGGCAATAGTTGAAAGAGTCCAACGTACTATTAAAGACGCATGCATAGTACTTTTACTAAAATGAATATCTTTTAAAATATATTGATAATAACTGGAAGATCTAGCTATTCCTTATAAACAGATCTTTACCATAGGAACTATAAAGACAACACCTTTAGGAAATGTCAAAAACTAGAGGGCTTATAGTGCATTGGGGTGAAAAAGAAAACAAATAAGATAATTCGGGGATAAAGGTAAAGTTAATGTAAGAAGTATTCGACAGAAGAAGGTTTAGAAAAGGATATGAATCGGTTGGACTACGGAGTTTTTTAAAGTTACATACGGCATTTGTCGTGATAGTTTAAAAGCTATTATTATCTGAAAGATTTAAATGGGTGAAAAGATAAAAGGCGGTTTTATAAACAGAACTACAAAAAAAGTAAGGTTCAAATCCTGTAACTCAGAATGTAAATTGAAAAAATATGTAGCTACGAGAAGAAAAGGGGAAAAATAAGCAGTATCTGGTGAAGGAGGGGATATCCTGCTAAGTTTAACACTATACTTATATGAAAGCAAGTGAAGTTAAGAATATTATAGTGTCAATATATAATCATGGAGAGTGTGATCACTTTTATTTAACTCTGCCGTCTTCAGCCTCATTGGATTTACATCCTGATAATAATCTCTCGGATTTTACAACTGTGTTATTGAATCCTATACAACTTGAAAGAGAGGCATACGAAGTGGATTATTGAAATGATTTAAATAGGCATAAGAAATTTCCTCAACAATCTATTCTGGATGGTGTGTACAGAAGTGTAAGAATGTGTTGACTATATTACAGAGTGAAAGATACTCGTATCTGCTAGTCTAGGATTTGGCGACATAAAGAATACTTCTTTGAAGAATTTAACTTTGCGAAGGTCATAATTTTAAGTCAGTGCTTGCTATTTTCAGTTCATGTTAAACGTTTTTCATTTTTGATATGAGATATTATGTGTAAGGATTATATACAACTGAATGCGTACATATGAAATAAGTAATAATGTCTTTTAAGTAATGTAAGTGTAAACCTGCGAGACCGTGATATGTTTTTTCTCAGACGTTCACCATGGCAGCGTAAACATATGCCGTAACGGTATTGGTGAGTGGATATATTTCATGATATCCTACTATGTGAGAGAGTTTATACTATCTGTGGAGAGAACCTTGATTGGCATGAACAAAAGCCGAACGCAGACCGAGTAATGCATTATATCATGTACCCCATCCGAGTGCTCACACCCAGTAATGGCTTATGTATATACAAATATAATTGATATCAAATATGTAGGTAATATACTAATCTTCTTTTAAAGTAGTATATTTTCCGCAAAGAGAGTAAAGTTATAACATTTCCTTATGTTCTTATCTCTCTGGAATAGATAAATTTTCGATCTGTAGACGCGTGCATATAAAGTGTAGAGGAAATCCTTTTCCCCTTTACTAGGCGATTGTTTTGCAAGTTCATATTAGAAAGAAACGATACAGTAATACAGGATAATGGATATTAAGTATAAGAGGTGTTAAGTCAATATATTTTTTCCATTCCTTAACATACTCACGAGTGGTTAAAGATAGTATAGAAAGATACTCTGTAATCAATGGACGAGAGGGTAATTCAGGGGAACAAATGCAGAGGGGTATGGGCCCTTGGTGGAATTTTTTTTGCCAACTATGGGAAAGTGGAAAGGCTCTCTCAGGCGAGGTGGGAAATATATAGGTAGAAAGCTATAAGAACAGTTTCTGGCATAATATTCAATGATATGCTGAGGAAATATCTCGTAAGCATAAAGACGTATAGGCCGATGTTTTCAGATGAGATGTTGGATGATGTTAGGCGTAAAATAAGACGTAAAATGTTAGGACAGGTCGAGGGAATCAAGAGATTGTCATAGAAAAAGACTAAGCGGAAAAAACCTCTAAGGAAAAAATTGTATTGTTGTATTTGCTATTTAATTACTAAACTGATAACTTTTAATGACGATGTGTGTATATAAGTAGGGTTTTTCATGAAATGTTCATTATAAGCCAGCGTCGCACATACAAGATGCATTCCTTCTCCTTCTAAGTCTGATTGTTTGTAGGAAGTGAATTGGAATTCTCTTCTATGAAACCTAACAGATTAGGTTAGCAAGTCCACTTTATCAGTATTAATCTCTGCATTCAATTGATACATGTTCTCTGATTCATATTCCGTGCTTCTGATCAATCCTAGACCCTCTAATGTGTTTTTTATATGTAAAAGAAAATTGACAAAACTATGTCGATTTCCTACGGGTGATGACATATAGTTATACAGATCAATTATTCCTGTATACATGATTTCGCCAGGTTGAAGCTATCTTAAAGAACTTCACTAGTGCATCAGCGGCTAATTTATTCTATAGAAGCATATAGAAAATTTGTTAAATATTCAGACGATGCTAACAGTCTCAAATCTCAAATCATGTGGTTATTTTTATATGTTCAAAGAATGAAGCGGCAATATAGATAAAGCAGCTAAAGTCCATAATAATATGTATGAATTTTTAGGTCGATTAAATGCGATATCTTTCTCAGAAAGACTCATTCTACATCTGTAGATCGACATTTTATCAGGTGCAATCCTACATTTGCTCTTTAAAATAAAAAGTAAGCCTACTGTTCACGGTATGTCAGAACCTGTTTTCAAATTGTTGGAGGCTTATCTCTATGTAAGAAAATGAAATTATCACCCCAGCGTCATTTGGAATTGAAAATTCGGCTTTTGAATCACTACAGAAGTAGCTATTAAGAGAGTTTGAAACAAGATATTTATTTCAATCAAGGATTATGAGTATCAATATCTAACATTGGTGAACGGAATTTACACAGAAAGTTATAATTAGGTAATTTGGAACATGAAGCCTATCGGGAATTATAAATCACCTATAAATTCAACCTTCGGCTTAGAGGTATCGTTTTTACATTGAATGGAATGGCCTCACGGACGTGGATTATGAATGTTTACAAGGAGATATCTCTCTGTACCTCGTTTTTACGACTTAATAGCCATATGTATCATGTAATGATAAGCGGGACAGGGTTTAAATCTTGAAGAAACGCAAGAATAGTAAAATTTATACGCTATGATCTTACTGCGACCTTTTCAGCTTGTAACGCGTTCATTTAAACATTTTGAGAAAGGGCACCTAAGGACTAAGTCCTCTCTTTTGGGGATCGAGTCTACAATACCATCATGTAGTGGTTGATGTTGGCCAAAAACAACCAATATATTACCTGGCTAAGGTTCTAAGAATGAATGAAGAGGAAATATAATCGGTGTTTAAAAATGAACCTCGCTTTTTAGGAAGTGTTTCGCTATTACGAAAATACACTCTGTAAAGTTGGAGGAGGATACATGTTTTTTCATATTCAAGTACATTGCTCGTACATTACTCAAAGGGACATTGGATTTCTTTATAGAGCATAAACGATACTGTTCCATAATTGATTCTTTGAACTTACAATTTATATTGAATAATCATTATATTACATTTTTAAAATATAATAATGTAACCTGTGTAAAAACTATGTCTTACCTGTTCAACCTTATTTCCAATTTTATGTGGAGTCTATTGTAATTATTTCATTATATGTTTTTTTAAATAATGTATGTTTTAATAAACTTGTTAAATATATTTGATGCTAATACATAATTCGTATGTTACTGATTGTTATATAGTAATATCAGATAATAATGTATTAAATGCCTTTAATGTTATGAATACAAGCGACGATTATTACTCTTCCCTTTAAAACTACAGTAATAAATCCATCCCAGTAATGTGTATAATAATATTTTGGCGTACAATTTTTATTAAAATAAATGTTTATATAACGAAACTCTGTGTGGTGTTTTATTCTTATTAAAAAATAAAAAGTATTAAACAAAAATAAAAATAGAAATAATAAATAAAAAGTATTAAAAAAAATCAAAAAATTAAAAGAAAACATAATGTTAATAAATATGAGTTAAAAGCAGTAAAGCAAGAAAGTTAAAGCAGTAGCAGAAAGTTAAAGCAGTAAGCAGAAGTTAAAGCAGTAAAGCAGAAAGTTAAAGCAGTAAGCAGAAAGTTAAAGCAGTAAGACATGAGTTAAAACGTAGCAGTAAAAAGCATACTAATCCCTAGGTAACAGTGGTTTGATTTATGATTTACTGCTTTAGGTATGTAATGTAATAAATATATGAAAGTTAAAGCGTAAAACTATTACGACTTGAGCTTTATAGCATATAAATAAGAAATAAAAATGAGTTTAATGCTTAGATTAATAAACATGAGTATATAAGATAACGAAGTACAGCAGATAAAATAATAAGACATAAACTAATCCACCCTAGACGATAGTTCAGGTCGAATAAAAACACTTCTAACTTATATATTAGGATTCTATCTGCAATATAAGGTAATCGACATATAATAACTCGATGATATGTTTTTAATAAATTTCGTATCACTATGTTAGTCACAAACCTAATAGACTGTATACTGATGAGTATACTATTGAAACTAACAGAGATTCACTATAGAATATTCCGTTTATTTATTGATCATAAATACTATTTGCATTCGTTATACCTTTAGCGGGATTTTGCGATCTGCGGACGCACGCGGCGGCGGTTACAGTAGAGATCGATAACTACTGGAATAGGAGGAATAATTATTGCGCCTGACGGGACGCATGACGACATGGCGCGGAGAAACTATATCTCGACGGACGTCAGAGTCTCAGATGCGACATAATCAGCGGATCGGATCGGAAACAGTACTTGCGGACGCACTGTCCTCAACTGTGTAACTTTTAGATATAGTATTCGTCTGCTATAAGTGGTTATAAAAATACTACTCGTAGTAGGAAGCATTCTAGCAGGATATATAGCTAAGATGTACAACCAGTATTCGTTTCTCATACTATTACTAGGGTAGACACCATGATTAGGGCTGATTCTGGCCTGCAAATGGCAGGTCAATATAGGTAAAACACAGGCTTTGACAAAGATGGAAGCTAATGCCACGAGTTGGAATACTCAATTGGCTTCTTCATCATATGGCACTATGTGGCACTCACTTGGCACTCTTTTGGCACTCTTTGGCACTCACTTTGGCCCATTACAATTATCTGGTCACTCATATGGCACTCACTTGCACTACCTGGCCTCACCTGGCACTCATCTTAATACTTATCATAGAACACTACATAGAGACATAACCTATGGTAATTA
>JABUQX010057328.1:0-16701 GCA_015478945.1 Trachelipus rathkii
CAAAGAAGATACCTCAAACACCTGCCTAAATTACCTAGGAGTCCAAATTATTACATGAAAGTGATTTCGTATGAATGCTAATTTTTTCAACTTTAGATTTCTTTGTTATAACACTTAAAACGATGTACCTAAGCTCAACTACGCTTTATTGCTACACCAGAATGTAAGTATTTTAGAGTTCTTCAAAGAAGATACCTCAAACACCTGCCTAAAATTACCTCAGGAGGTCCAAATTTTGACATTGAAAGTGAATTTAGTAATGAATGCTATACGCTCTTATTCAACGTTTAGATTGCTATTGTTAAGACACTTAAAACGATATACTTAGCTCCCACTACGCTTTATTGCTAACAGCTAACAGAATGTAAGATTCTTAGGTTCTTTAAAAGAACAGAGAGATACGTCAAACACCTGCCTAAATTACCACCTGGAGTCCAAATTATTACATGAAAGTGATTTATTTTCTATGAATGCTAATTTTTTCATCTTTAGATTTTCTTTGTTATATAACACTTAAAACGATACTACTAAGGCTCGCTACGCTTTAGTGTCTTTACAGAGGAAAAACCAGAATGGTAGTATTTTAGACGTTTCTTCAAAGACATACCTCAAACTCGCTGTCCTAAATTATCCTAGGGAGTCCAAATTTATTTACAATGAACGGGTGATTTAGTATGAATGCTATTTTTTTTCACTTTAGATTTCTTTGTTATAACACTTAAAACGATATCCTAAGCTTCGACTACGCTTTATTGTCAAATGCTACACCAGAATGTAAGTCTTTTAGAGTTCTTCAAAGAAGATACATCAAACACCTGCCTAAATTTACCTAGGAGTATAAATTATTACATGAAAATGGATTTTTAGTTATGACAATGCTAATCTTTTTTAAACTTTAGAATTTCTTTGTTATAACTCGTTTTAAAAACGATTATACTAAAGCTCGACTACGTCTTTATTGCTTTTACCAGAATGTAAGTATTTTTAGAGTTCTTCAAAGAACATCCTCATAACAACTGCCTAAATTAACCTTAGGAGTCCCAAATTATTAATGAAAGTCATTTCGTATGAAATGCTAATTTTTTAAACTTTAAAATTCCTTTGTTATAACACTTAAAACGATATCCCTAAGGCTCGACTACGCTTTTATTGCTAAACCGAAATGTAAGTATTTTAGAGTTACTTCAAAGAAGATTTTCTCAACACACCTGCCCTAAATTACCTAGAGTCCCAAATTATTACATGGAAAGTGATTTTATTATGACTGCTAATGTTTTTCAATTTAGGTTTCTTTGTTTATAACAGCTGTAAAGAGCGATAGTGACCTAATGTCCTTTACTAACGCTTATTGCTACAACCAGAAATGTAAGTATTTTAGAGTTCTTCAAAGGAGATACCTCAAACACCTGCCTAAATTACCTAGAAGTCCAAATTATTACATGAAAGTGATTTAGTATGAATGCTAATTTTTTCAACTTTAGATTTCTTTGTTATAACACTTAAAACGATATACCTAAGCTCGACTACGCTTCTTTGCTAAGCTACAGAAGCCAAGAAGTAGTATTTTAGAGTTTTCAAAGAAGATACTTAAACAATTTCCTGCCTAAATTATACTAGGAGTCCAAATTTCATTACATGAAGTGATTTAGGTATAGACTGCAATTTTTCAACTTTAGATTTCTTTGTTATAACACTTAAAACGATATACCTAAGCTCGACTACGCTTTATTGCTACACCAGAATGTAAGTATTGTAGAGTTCTTCAAAGAAGATACCTCAAACACCTGCCTAAATTACCTAAGAGTCCAAGTTATTACATGAAAGTGATTTAGTTTGAATGCTAATTTTTTCAACTTTAGATTTCTTCTGTTATAACACTTACAAACGACTATACCTAAGCTCGCTAACTGCTATTTGCTAAACCAAATGAGAAGTATTTTAGAGTTCTCAAAGAAGATACCTCATACACCTGCCTCAATGAACTGGAGACCAAATATTAAATGAAAGTGATTAGTATGAAATGCTAATTTTTTTCAACTTTAGATTTCTTTTGTTATAAACACTTAAAACCGATATACCAAGCTCGGACTACGCTTTAATTGCTACACATCAGCCAGAATGTATGTATTTTAGAGTTCTTCAAAGAAGATACCTCAAACACCTGCCTAAATTACCTAGGAGTCCAAACTATTACAGAAAGTGGTTTAGTATTGAATGCTAATTTTTTTAACTTTAGATTTCTTCTTTTTGTTTATTTGACACTAAAACGACTATACTAAGCTCGACTACGGCTTTATTGCTATCATACCAGAATGTAAGTAATTTTAGAGCTCTTCAAAGAAGATACCTCAAACACCTGCCTAAATTACCTAGGAGTCAATTATTACATGAAAGTGATTTAGTATGAATGCTAATTTTTTCAACTTTAGATTTCTTTGTTATAACACTTAAAACGATATACCTAAGCTCGACTACGCTTTATTCTAGGAGCCAGAATGTAGTATTTTAGAGCTCTTAAGGAACAGTACCTCAACACACCTGCCTAAATACCTAGGAGCCAAATTATTACATGCAAGTAGATTTAGTATGAATGCTAATTTTTTCAACTTTAGATTTCTTTGTTATAACACTTAAAACGATATACCTAAGCTCGACTACGCTTTATTGCTACACCAGAATGTAAGTATTTTAGAGTTCTTCAAAGAAGATACCTCAAACACGCGCTAAGATTACCGTAGGAGCCAAATTATTACATGAAAGGGATTTCGTATGAATGCTAATTTTTTCAACTTTAGATTTCTTTGTTTATAACACTTAAAACGATTACCTAAGCTCAACTACGCTTTTTTCGCTCATCTACGAATGTAAGTATTTTTAGAGTTCTCAAAGGAAAATACCTCAACACCTGCCCTAAATACCTTAGGAGTCCAAAATTATTACATGAACGTGATTTAGTATGAATGCTAATTTGTTCAACTTTAAGATTTCTTTGTTATAACACTTAAAAACGATATAACCTAAGGCTCCACTAACGCTTTATTGCTACCACACTGAGGGATCAAGAATGGTAAGTATTTTAGAGGTTCTTTAAAGAAAAGATTACACCTCAAACACCTGCTTTAAATACCAGGGAGTCCAAATTATTACATGAAAGTGATTTAGGATAGTAATGCTAATTTTTTCAACTTTAGATTTCTTTGTTATAACACTTCAAAACGATATACCTAAGCTTGACTACGCTTTTATCACTACATACAGAATGTAAGTTTTTTAGAGTTCTTTAAAGAAGATACCTCAAACACTGCCTAAATTACCTAGGAGTCCAAATTATTAAATGAAAGTGATTTTAGTAATCGAAGTGCTATTTTTTTTTCAAGCTTTAGAATTTCTTTGTATACACTTTTAAAGATATACCTCCAGTCGCTAGCGCTTTATTGCAACAACCAGAATGTAAATATTTTAGACTGCTTTCGAGGGTGTTACTTTTGGCATGCGGCCAACGTAGCTGCCGATTCTATAGCATTATACGATGAAAGTGGATTGCAATTGGAGCAGCTAGAAATGCTAAGGCAGCAAATTAAGAAAGCTGCGCAATAACACTTATAACGATATACCTAAGCTAGACTACGCTTTATTGCTACACCAGAATGTAAAGTTATTTCTGGTACTCTTCAAGAAGATACCTCCAAACCACCTGCCTAAATTAATAGGAGTCCAAAATTATTACATGAGTGATTTAGTATGAATCGCTAAATTTTTTTCAACTTTAGAGTTTCTTTGTTATAACACCCTAAACGATATAACCTACCGCTCGACTCACCGCTTTATTTGCCTTACCACAACGACCACACAACCGGAAATCGTAAAGTATTTTAGAGTTCTTCAAGAAATACCTCAAAACACCTGCCCTAAATTAACCTCTAGGAGTCCAAATTATTAAATGAAAATGTTCGAGTAATGAATGCTAATTTTGATCGAATAAAGCTTCCGTAGTTTTCATCATCTGGCAAATACCGCTTTCGGTTTATTTGCTTTCACCAGAATGTAAGTATTTTTAGAGTTCTTCAAAGAAGATACCCTCAAACACCTGCCTAATTACCTAGGAGTTGTCCAAATTATTACATGAAAGTCATTTAGTATGAAATGCTTATTTTTTTCAACTTTAGATTTCTTTGTTATAACATTTTAAAATCGATATACCTAAGCTCGACTACCTTTATTACTAAACCAGAATGTAGTTATTTTAGAGTTCTTCAAGAAGATATCCTCAAACACCTGCCTAAATTACCTAGGAAGTCCACAATTTATTCATGAAGTTGATCTACAGCTCACTCGAATCGCTATTTATCTTCATACTTTAGATTTCTTTGTTATAACACCTTAAAAAACGATATACTAAGCTCGACTACGCTTTATTGCTACACCTGAATGTAATAATTTTAGAGTTCTTCAAAGAAGATACCTCAACATGCCTAAATTCACCTAGGAGTCCAAAATACTCTACTGAAGCATCGACTTTAGTATGAATGATTATTTTTTCAACTTTTAGATTTTTTTGTTTATAACACTTAAAACGATATACCAAAGCTCGACTACGCTTTATTGCTAACCCAGAATGTAAGTATTTTACGAGATCTTCAAGAAAGATACCCTACCTGCTACAATTAACCTAGGTTAATCCAAATTTACATGAACGTGCAGTTTAGTATGAATGATAATTTTTTCAACTTTAAGATTTCTTTGTTATAACACTTAAAAACGATATAACCTAAGCTTCGATTACGCTTTACTCGCTACACCAGAATGTTAAGTCTTTTTAAGACGTTCCTTATCAAAGAAGAACCCTCAAACATACCTGCCTAACTCTAATAGGCAAGTCCTAAATTATTTACATGAAAGGTGATTTAGTATGAAATGTTAATTTTTTCAAACTTTTAGATTTCTTTATTTATAACACCTTAACTACGATCATACCTGAAGCTCGACTCACGACTTACTCTGCTACACCAAGAATGTAGTGTTTTAGATTTGCTTCAAAAGAGATCCTTCAATTACCTGCCCTAAATTAACTAGGAGTCCAAATTATTACATGAAAAGTGATTTAGTATGATGCTAATTTTTTCAACTTTAGAATTTCTTTGTTATAAAACTTAAATACGATATACCTAAGCTTCGACTATACGCTTTATTGGCTACCACCGAATGTAAGTATTGTAGACGTTTCTTCAAAGAAGATACCTCAACACACCTGCCTAAATTACCTAAGAGTCCTAATTATTACATGAAAGTGATTTAGTATGAATGCTGATTTTTCAAACTTTAGATTCTTTGTAGTAAACACGTTAAACGAGTAATACCTAAGCTGCGACTATGCTTTATTGCTAACACCAGAATGTAAATTAACATAGGATCCAATATTACCATGAATTTTATTATCGTTTATTTAATATTAGTAGCATAGTTGGCATATTAGTCTTTAATTATTTTCACATAGCCTATTAGTTACTTTATAGATTTCTTTGTTATACACAAATTACTTAAATACTCGATTACCTTTAAGAGCTCGACTACGAACACAACACATAAACAGCTTTTATGCTCACACATCACACACCACACACACAACCACCACTCATCTTCTTATCCAGAATCGTTATAGTCACTATAAGAGTTCTTCAAAGAAGATACCTAAAACCTGCTAAATTACCTAGGAGTCCAATTATTACATGAAAGTGATTTAGTTTGAATGCTAATTTTTTTCAACTTTAGATTTTGTTGTTATAACACTTAAAACGCATATACCTAGCTCGACTACGCTTTATTGCTACAACCAGAATGTAAGTATTTTAGAGTTCTTTAAAGAAGATACTCAAACACCTGCCTAAATTCCTAGGAGTCCAACTATTACATGAAAAGAATTTAAGTATGAAATGCTAATTTTTTTCAAACTTTTAAGATTTCTTTGTTATAACCACTTAAAACGATACCTAAGCTGACTACGCTTTATTGCTACACAACCAGAATGTAAGTATTTTAAGGTTCTTCAAAGAAGATAACCTCAAACACCTGCCTCATTACCTAGGAATCCAAATTATTAATGAAAGTGATTTAGTATGAATGCTATTTTTTCAAACTTTAGATTTCTTTGTTATAAACCTTAAAACGATATACCTAAGCGTCGACTACGCTTTATTGGCATCACACGAATGTAAGTAATTTAGAGTTCTTTCAAAGAAGATACCTCAACACCTGCCTAAATTACCTAGGGACCGTCAAAATTATTACATGAAAGGGAATTAGTATGAATCTTAATTTTTTCAACTTTAGATTTCTTTGTTATAACACTTAAAACGATGTACCTAAGCTCAACTACGCTTTTTTGCTACACCAGAATGTAAGTATTTTAGAGTTCTTCAAAGGAAATACCTCAAACACCTGCCTAAATTACCTAGGAGTCCAAATTATTACATGAAAGTGATTTAGTATGAATGCTAATTTTTTCAACTTTAGATTTCTTTGTTATAAGACTTAAAACGATATACCTAAGCTCGACTACGCTTTATTGCTACACCAGAATGTAAGTATTTTAGAGTTCTTCAAAGAAGATACCTCAAACATCTGCCTTAAAAAACCTAGGAGTCCAAATTATTAGATGAAAGTGATTTTTAGTATCGAATGCTAATTTTTTTCACTTTAGATTCCTTTGTAAAAACACTTAAAAACGATATACACTAAGCCTCGACTACGCTTTATTTGGCTACCATCGAGCATGTAAGTACTTTTACGAGTTCTCTTCAAAGAAGAATACCTCAAACACCTTGCCTAAATTACCTAGGAAGTCCAAATTAGTACATGAAAGTGATTTAGTATGAATGCTAAATTTTTTCCAACTTTAGATTTCTTTGTTATAACCTTAAACGATATACTAAAGCTCGACTACGCTTTATTGCTACACCAGAATGAAAGTATTTTAAAGTTCTTCAAAAGAAGATACCTCAAACACCTGCCTTATTACCTAGGAGTCCAAATTATTACATGAAAGTGATTTTAGTATGAAATGCTAATTTTTCAACTTATATTTAGGATTTCTTTGCTAATAACACTTAAAGACGATATAACTGAAGCTCAACTACGCTTTTTGCTAAATTTCCAGAATGTAAGTATTTTAGAAGTTCTTCAAAGAAGATACCTCAAACACCTGCCCTAAATTTCCCAGGAGTATAAATTATTACATGAAAGTGATTTAGTATGAATGCTAAATTTTTCAAAACTTTAGATTCTTATTTAATAACCTTAAAACGATATACCTGAAGCTCGAACTACGCTTTTATTGCTACCACCAGATGTAAGTGTTTTTAGCGTTCTTCAAAAGAAGATACTTTAAACACCTGCCTAAATTACCTAGGAGTTCAAATTATTACATGAAGTGATTTAGTATGACTGCTAATTTTTTCAACTTTAGATTTCTTTGTTATTCAACACTAAAAACGATATACCTAAGCTCGACACGTCTTATTGCTACAAACAGTAAATACCAAAATGTAAGTATTTAGTGTTCTTCAAGAAGATAACCTCAAAACACTCTACCTAAATAACCTAGGAGTCCAAATTATTTAAAATGAAAGTGATTTATTATGAAAGCTAATTTTTTCCAACTTTAGATTTCTTTGTTAAAACACTTAAAAAGATATACCTAAGCTTCGACTTACCAGCTTTATTGCTACTCCAGAAATATAAGTATTTTAGAAGTTTCTTCAAAGAAGATACCTTAACACCTGCCTAAATTACCTAGGAGTACCAAACTATTATATGAAAGTGATTTAATTAAAATGAATGCTAATTTTTTCAAATTTAGATTTCTTTGTTTTATAACACTTAAAACGATATACTAGACTCAAACTACGCTTATTGGGCTACACCAGAATGTTAAGTATTTTTAGAGTTTCTTCAAAAGAAGAGATACCTCAAACACTCTGCCTTAATTACCTTGGAGTTCAAATTATTACATGAAAGTGATTTAGTATGAATGCTAATTTTTTCAACTTTAGATTTCTTTCTTATAACACTTTAAACGGTATACCTAAGCTCACTACGCTTTATTGGCTACATCAATAAGTCCAGAGACTGTTACACGCTCACTCTCTTTAGAGATCTTCAAAGAAAGATAACCTCAAACACCTGCCTAAATTACCTAGGAATCCAATTATTACATGAAAGTGATTTAGTATGAATGATAATTTTTTCAACTTTAGATTTCTTTGTTATTAACACTTAAAACGATGAATACCTAGAGCTCGGACTACGCTTTATTGGCTACATGAACATCATCACAGATGTAAGTATTTTTAGGAGTTCTTCCAAAGAAGATAACCTCAAACACCATGCCTAAAATTACCTAGGAGTCCAAAATTATTACATGAAAAGTGATTTATTATGAATGTTAATTTTATGCTAATTTTTCAAACTTTAGATTTCTTATTTATAACACTTAAAACGATATACCTAAGCTCGACTACGCTTTATTGCTACACCAGAATGTAAGTATTTTAGAGTTCTTCAAAGAAGATACCTCAAACACCTGCCTAAATTACTAGGAGTCCAAATAATAACATGAAAGTGATTAAGTATGAATGCTATTTTTTCAACTTTAGATAGATTTTATTGTTATAACACTTAAAACGATATACCTAAGATCGACTACGCCTTATTGCTACACCACCAGAATATAAATATTCTAGAGTTCTTCAAAGAAGATACCTCAAACACCCTGCCTAAATTACCCTAGAGTCCAAGTTATTAACATGAAAGTTGATTCAGTATAGAATGCTAATTTTTTCAACGTTAGATTTCTTTGTTATATAACACTTAAAACGAAATACCTAAGCTCGACTATGCTTTTTTGCTAAACCAGAATGTAAGTATTTTAGAATTCTTCAAAGAAAGATACCTCAAAAACCTGCCTAAATTAACTAGGAGTCCAAAATATTACATGAAATTGATTTAAGTATGATGCTTATTTTTTTCAACTTTAGATTTTCTTTGTTATAACACTTAAAACGATATACCTAAGCTTCGACTACGCTTTATTGCTACATCAGAATGTAAGTATTTTCGAGTTCTTCAAAGAAGATACCTCACACCTGCCTAAATTCCTAGGAGTCCCAAATTATTACATGAAAGTGATTTAGTATGAATGCTAATTTTTTCAACTTAGATTTCTTTGTTAATAACATTAAACGATATACCTAAGTCGACTACCGCTTTAAAATTGTTTTTTTTCTAACACCAATGTAATATTTTTGAGAAGCTCTTTCAAAGAAGATACCTCAAACACCTGCCCTAAATTACCTAGGAGTCCAAATTATTACATGAAAGTGATTTAGTATGATTGCTAAATTTTTTCAACTTTAGATTTCTTTGTTAAAAACACTTAAAACGATAACCTAAAAGCTCGACTACGCTTTTTGCTACACCAGCATGTAAGTATTTTTTAGAGTTCTTCAAAGGAGATACCTTCAAAACCTGCCTAAATTACCTAGGAATCCAAATTATTACATGAAAGTGATTTAGTATGAATGCTAATTTTTTCAAACTTTAGATTTCTTGTTATACCACTTAAAACGATATACTAAGCTCGACTACGCTTTATTGTAACACCAGAATGTAAGTATTTTATTAGAGCTCTTCAAGAGAAGATAACCCTTCAAACACCTGCCTAAATTACCTAGGAGTCCAAATTATTACATGAAAGTGATTTAGTATAAATGCTAATTTTTTCAACTTTAGATTTCTTTGTTATAACACTTAAAACTTAAAACACTTAGATATACCTAAAGCTCGACTACGCTTTATTGCTACACCAGAATGTAAGTATTTTAGAGTTTCTTCAAAGAAGATACCTCAAACCCTGCCTAAATTACCTAGGAGTCCAAATTATTACATGAAAGTATTTAAGTATGAATGCTAAATTTTTCACCTTTTTGAATTTCTTTGTTATAACACTTAAAACGATGTACCTAAGCTCAACTACGCTTTATTGCTACACCAGAATGTAAGTATTTTAGAGTTCTTCAAAGGAAATACCTCAAACACCTGCCTAAATTACCTAGGAGTCCAAATTATTACATAAAAGTGATTTAGTATGAATGCTAATTTTTTTCAACTTTAGATTTCTTTGTTATAACACTTAAAACGATATACCTAAGCTCGACTACGCTTTATTGCTACAGCCGAATGTAAGTATTTTAGAGCTCTTCAAAGAAGATTACTCAAACACCTGCCTAAATTACCTAGGAGTCCAAATTATTACATGAAAGTGATTTAGTATGAATGCTAATTTTTTCAACTTTAGATTTCTTTGTTTATAAACCTAAGGCGGATATACCTAAGCTCTCGACTAACGGGCCCCTTTTTTTTTTTTTTTATTTTGGGGGGGGGGGGAAGCAGGGAAATGTAAGTATTTTAGATTTCTTCAAAGAAGATACCTCAAACACCTGCCTAAATTACCTAGGAGTCCAAATTATTAAATGAAGGTTATTTAGAATGAATGCTAATTTTTTCAACTTTAGATTTCTTTGTGTTATAACACTTAAAACGATATACCTAAGCTCGACTACGCTTTATTGCTACACCAGAATGTAAGTATTTTAGAGTTCTTCAAAGAAGATACCTCAAACACCTGCCTAAATTACCTAGGAGTCCAAATTATTACATGAAAGTGATTTAGTATGAATGCTAATTTTTTCAACTTTAGATTTCTTTGTTATAACACTTAAATAACACGTAAAACGATATACCTAAGCTCGACTACGCTATAGTTGCTTGAACATAAAAGATAAGTATTTTAGAGTTCTTCAAAGAGAATACCTCAAACACCTGCCTAAATTACCTATGAGGGAGTCCGCAATTAATTACATGAAAGTCATTTAAGTATGAATTGTTATTTTTTTCAAACATTTAGATTTCTTGTTATAACATCTTACAACGGAATATACCATAGTCAGGAGGGAGGGGCGGCTTTATTCTCAGACCAGAATGTAAGTATTTTAGAGTTCTTCAAAGAAGATACCTCAAACACCTGCCTAAATTACCTAGGAGTCCAAATTATTACATGAAAGTGATCTAGTATGAATGCTAATTTTTTCAACTTTAGATTTCTTTGTTATAACACTTAAAACCATATACCTAAGCTCGACTACGCTTTATTGCTACACCAGAATGTAAGTATTTTAGAGTTCTTCAAAGAAGATACCTCAAACACCTGCCTAAATTACCTAGGAGTCCAAATTATTAATGAAAGTGATTTAGTATGAATGCTAATTTTTTCAACTTTAGATTTCTTTGTTATAAACACTTAAAACGATATACCTAAGCTCGACTACGCTTTATTGCTACACCAGAATGTAAGTATTTTAGAGTTCTTCAAAGAAGATACCTCAAACACTTGCTTAAATTACCTAGGAGTCCAAATTATTACATGAAAGTGATTTAGTATGAATGCTAATTTTTTCAACTTTAGAAATTTCTTTGTTATAACACTTAAACGATATACCTAAGCTCGACTACGCTTTATTGCTACCATCCAGAAATGTAGTATTTAGAGGCTCTTCAAAGAAAGATAACCTCAAACACTCTTGCCTAAATTACCTAGGAGTCCAAATTATTACATGAAAGTGATTTAGTATGAATGCTAATTTTTTTCAACTTTAGATTTCTTTGTTATAACACTTAAAACGATATACCTAAGCTCGACTACGCTTTATTCGCCTAAACACAAACCAGAATGTAAGTATTTTTAGAGTTCTTCAAAAGCAGATACCTCAAACACCTGCCTAAATTACCTAGGAATCCAAATTATTAACACTGAAAGTGATTTAAGTAGAAATGCTCCATTTTTTTCAACTTTTATGATTTCTTTGTTAAAAACCTTAAAACATATATCCATAAGCTCGAACCTCACACTTTATTACTACAAACCAGAATGTAAAGTATTTTAGAGTTCTTCAAAGAAGATACTCCAAACACCTGCCTAAATAACCTAGGAGTCCAAAAATTATTACATGAAAGGGTTTTAGTATGCTAATTTTTTCAATCTTAGATTTCTTTTTGTTATAACACTTAAAACGTGTACCTAAGCTCAAACCTAACGCTTTTTTGCTAACACCAGAATGTAAAGTATTTTAGAGAGTTCTTCAAAGGAACATACCTCAAACACCTGCCTAAATTACTAGGAGTCCAAATTATTACATGAAAGTGATTTTAGTATGAATGCTAATGTTTTCAACTTTAGATGTCTTTGTTATAACACTTAAAACGTATACCAAGCTCCACTACGCTTTATTGCTACAGAAGAATGTAAGTATTTTTGAGTTCTTTAAAGAAGATTACCTCAAACACCTTGCTTAAATTAACCTAAGAGTCCAGTTATTCACATGAAAGTGATTTAAGTAGAATGCTAATTTTTTCAATTTAGATTTCTTTGTTATAACACTTAAAACGATATACCTAAGCTCGGATACGCTTTATTGCTACATATAATACCAGAATGTAAATTTTTAGAGTTTCTTCAAAAGAAGATACCTCAAACACCTGCCTAAATTACCTAAGGAGTCAAATTATTACATGAAACGTGAATTTAGTATGAAATGCTAAAATTTTTTCAACTTTTAGAATTTCTTATTTATAACACTTAAAACGTTAATATATCCTAGAGCTTCGACTACGCCTTTATTGCTACTCAGAGAATGGTACAAGTGTTTTAGAGTTTCCTTACAAAGAAGATACTTTAAACACCTGCCTAAATTCCCTAGGAGTCCAAATTATTACATAAAAGTGATTTAGTATGATTGCTAATTTTTTTCAACTTTAGATTTCTTTTGTTATAACACTTAAAACGATATCCCTAAGCTCGACTACGCTTTATTGCTGCACAACCAAAATGTAAGTATTTTAGTGTTCTTTCAAAGAAGATACCTCAAAACACTACCTTTAATAAGCATAGGAGTCCAAATTTATTCATGAAAGTGATTTTTAGTATGAATGCTAATTTTTTTCAACTTTAGATTTCTTTGTTATAACACTTAAAACCATATACCTAAGCTCGACTAAGCTTTAATGCTAAACCAATGTAAGTATTTTAGAGTTCTTCAAAGAAGATACCTCAAACACCTGCCTAAATTACCTAGGAGTCCAAATTATTACATGAAAGTGATTTAGTATGAATGCTAATTTTTTCAACTTTAGATTCTTTGTATAACACTTAAACTATATACCTAAGCTCGATTACGCTTTATTGGTACAACCAGACATGTAAGTATTTTGGAGTTCTTCAAAGAAGATACCTCAAACACCTGCCTAAATTACCTAGGAGTCCAAATTATTACATGAAAGTGATTTAGTATGAATGCTAATTTTTTCAACTTTAGATTTCTTTGTTATAACACTTAAAACGATATACCTAAGCTCGACTACGTTTTATTGCTACACCAGAATGTAAGTATTTTAGAGATCTTCAAAAAAAATACCTCAAACACCTGCCTTAATTACCTGGAGTCCAAATTATTACATGAAAGTGATTTAGTATGAATGCTAATTTTTTCAACTTTAGATTTCTTTGTTATAACACTTAAAACGATATACCTAAGCTCGACTACGCTTAATTGCTACACCAGAATGTAAGTATTTTAGAGTTCTTCAAAGAAGATACCTCAAACACCTGCCTTTAGTATGAATGCTAATTTTTTCAACTTTAGATTTCTTTGTTATAACACTTAAAACGATATACCTAAGCTCGACTACGCTTTATTGCTACAACCAGAAATGTAAGTATTTTAGAGTTCTTCAAAGAAGATACCTCAAACACCTGCCTAAATTACCTAGGAGTCCAAATTATTACACGAAAGTGATTTAGTATGAATGCTAATTTTTTCAACTTTAGATTTCTTTGTTATAACACTTAAAACGATATACCTAAGCTCGACTACGCTTTATTGCTACACCAGAATGTACGTATTTAAGGGTTCTTCAAAGAAGATACCTCAAGAACCTGCCTAAATTACCTAGGAGTCCAAATTATTACACGAAAAGTGATTTAGTAATGAATGCTAATTTTTTTCAACTTTAGATTTCTTTGTTATAACACTTAGAACGATATACCTAAGCTCGAACTACGCTTTATTGCTACACCAGAATGTAAGTATTTTAGAGTTCTTAAAAGAAGATACCTCAAACACCTGCCTAAATTACCTAGGAGTCCAAATTATTACACGAAAGTGATTTAGTATGAAATGCTAATTTTTCAACTTTGATTTCTTTGGTTATAAAACTTAAAACGTATACTAAGCTCGATACGCTTTATTTGCTACACAGAATGTAAGTATTTTAGAGTTCTTCCAAGAAAGATACCTCAAACACCTGCCTAATTAACTAGGAGTCCAAATTATTAATGAAAGTGATTTAGTATGAATGGTAATTTTTTCAACTTTAGATTTTTTTGTTAACACTTAAAATGATATACCTAAGCTCGACTACGCTTAATTGCTAACACCAAAATGTAAGTTTTTCAGAGTTCTTTCAAGAAGATTACCCAAAACACTTGCTAAATTACCTAGGAGTCCAACAATTATTACACGAAAGTGATTTTAGTATGAATGCTAATTTTTCAACTTTAGATTTCTTTGTTATAAACCTTAAAACGATAACCTAAGCTCGACTACGCTTTATTGGTACACCAGAATGTAAGTAATTTAGAGTTCTTCAAAGAAAATTACCTCAAACACCTGCTAAATTACCGTAGGAGTCCAAATTATTACATGAATGTGATTTAGTATGAATGCTATTTTTCAACTTTAGATTTCTTTGTTATAAACCTTAAAACGATATACCTAAGCTTGACTACGCTTAATTACTAAACCAGAATGTAAGTATTTTAGTAGATCCTCAAAGGAAGATACCTCAACCACCTGCCTTAATTACCTAGGGAGTTCCCAAATTTATTACATGAAATGGATTTAGTATGAATGCTAATTTTTCAACTTTAGATTTCTTTGTTTATAACACCTAAAACGATATACCTAAGATCGACTACGCTTTATTGCTTACACCAAATGTAAGTATTTTAGAGTTCTTTCAAAGAAGATACCTCAAACACATGCATAAATTATAAATGCTAATTTTTTCAACTTTAGATTTTTTTTTGTTATAACACTTAAACGAGATATACCTAGGCTCGACTACGCTTTATTGCTACAACCAGAATGTATGTATTTTAGAGTTCTTTCAAAGAAGATACCTCAACACCTGCCTAAATTACTAGGAGTCCAAATTATTACACGAAAGTGATTTAGTATGAATGGCTAATTTTTTTCAACTTTAGATTTCTTTGTTATTAACACTTAAAAACGATATACCTAAGCTCGACTACGCTTTAATTGCTACACCAGAATGTACGTATTTTAGAGTTCCTCAAAAAGATACCTCAAGAACCTGCCTAAATTACCTAGAGTCCAAATTATTACATGAAAGTTTTTTAGTATGAATGCTAATTTTTTTCAACTTTAGGATTTCTTTGTTATAACATCTTAAAACGATATACCTCAGCTCGACTACGCTTTATTGCTTACACCAGAATTAAGTAAATTTAGAGTTTTTTCAAAGAGATTTCCTCAAACAAATGCCTAATATCACCTAGAGTCCAAATTATAACATGAAAATGATTGAGTATGAATGCTAATTTTTTCGACTCTAGATTTCTTTGTTATAACACTTAAAACGATACACCTAAGCTCTACTCGCTTTATTGCTACACCAGAATGTAAGTATTTTAGAGTTTCTCAAAGAAGATACCTCAAACACCTGCCTAAATTACCTAGGAGTCCAAATTATTACATGAAAGTGATTTAGTATGAATGCTAATTTTTTCACTTTAGATTTCTTTGTTATAACACTTAAAACGATATACCTAAGCTCGACTACGCTTTATTGCTACACCAGATGGTAAGTATTTTGGAGTTCTTCAAAGAAGATACCTCAAACACCTGCCTAAATTACCTAGGAGTCCAAATTATTACATGAAAGTGATTTAGTATGAATGCTAATTTTTTCAACTTTAGATTTCTTTGTTATAACACTTAAAACGATATACCTAAGCTCGACTACGCTTTATTGCTACACCAGAATGTAAGTATTTTAGAGTTCTTCAAAGAAGATACCTCAAACAAATGCCTAAATTACCTAGGAGTCTAAATTATTACATGAAAGTGATTTAGTATGAATGCTAATTTTTTTTTAACTTTAGATTTCTTTGTTATAAACACTTAAAACGATATACCTAAGCTCGACTACACTTTTATGCTAACACCGAAATGTAAATATTTTAGAGTTCTTCAAAGGAAAAGTTACTTAAACCCCCGCCTAAATTCCCTAGGAGGCCAAATTAATTCCAGAAAAGGGTTTTAGTTGAATGGTAATTTTTTCAACTTTAGATTTCTTTGTTATAACACTTAAAACGATATACCTAAGCTCCACTACGCTTTATTGCTACACCAGAATGTAAGTATTTTAGAGTTCTTCAAAGAAGATACCTCAAACACCTACCTAAAATTACTAGGAGTCCAATTATTCATGAAAGTTGAATTTAGTATGAAATGCTAAATTTTTTCAAACTTTTAGATTTCTTTGTTATAAACCTTAAAACGATATACC
>JABUQX010057329.1:5000-12500 GCA_015478945.1 Trachelipus rathkii
ATATATATATAATATATATACTATATATATATATATATATATATATATATATATATATATATATATATATATATTATACATATAATATATATATATAATATATATCCAAATATATATATATAATATATAATATATATATATATATATATATATATATATATATAAATATTATATATATATAATTATTATAATAGTATATATATATATATATAATATACTATATATATATAACTATTTCATAGCTGTCTTAACTTAAATAAATTGACCAAACTATGGCTCTGAAAATCTTCACTTATTCTTAACCAATGTTTGAACCTTCAGGAACATTGATGTGAAAAGAGGACGTGTATATTTAGTGTTACGGTGGCTTTAATTACAAAAATTAACAGATATATTTTTCTTTCCTTATAAAACATCTTTTACTAACGTTTTAAAGTTTACTTTACAAGTAAATTGCATACATTCCATAAGTTAGCGATTAGTCCTCAGGTTTAAAAGGGTGGCATAGGCGCAAATGCAAAACATGTCACTAATGTAACAAGGAATATAGGCGCTTATGCGAATATGTGCAACTATGACCGATAGTGTAGGCGCATAGGCCGCATGGTGTTTCTCAGAAAATTATAGGTGCGCCTAATCTGGTATTAATTATATATATATATATATTACTGTGAATTTAATACGTTAGGTATATATATATATATATATATATATATAATATATATATATATATATATATATATTGATTCCTATTTGTAATATTCAATAATAAATTATTTTATTGTCCTTATTTATTTTGATTATTTTATCATATATTTAATATAGTACAGATACATTGTTTAAAAAGCTGAACTAAGTAAATCTGGTGGAAGAGATGTATGATGCTTGTAACTTGATTACGTGAGTTTGTAATACATTGTTCGTTTAATTAACGAAACATCTGAGATAAAGAGTTAGCGGACTTAAGGGAATGATTTATTAATCTAATGATTAATCGAAATTTTATTAAGAAAAATGGAATGCATTATTACATAATTATGAATTTAAAAAAATAAAAAAAAAAAAGAAAAAAAAAAAAAAAAAAAAAAAAAAAAAAAAAATTTTTTTTTTTTTTTTTTTTTTTTTTTTTTTTTTTTTTTTTTTTTTTTTTATATCGATTGCTTGCATTCGAACACATTCTGCAATTATTCGATATTTTAATAACTTAAAAAATTAACTTAATTAATTAATGACATATTAAGTAATTATTAACCAACCAATTAAACCATTATTGTATCGTTGCAATACTGCTTCGATGCATCGATGCATCGATGCATCGTTGCATCGATGCAATAATAGGCTTAATACATAATTCCACACTGTTGCTATGCAAGTGCGATATTGTTTTACTGCTTTAAGGTATGGTAAAATGTATGTTTTAACTAAAAATTCTTGTTTTACAGAACCCTAAAGCAGGTAAGCATAAAGCCAGGAAGGTGATTCCTTACCATTTTATTTTATTTATTTCCCTATCTATTATATATATATACATATATATAATATATATATATATATATTATATATAATATATATATATATATATTATATATGATATATATATTATATATATATAATATATAAGTTAAAATGTCTATAGAACCAGCTTCAGAATCCCAATAAGGAAAACAAGTCATTTATAAACATTTAAAACAGGTAGACGCTTAGCGTTCGCTTCCAGCTCATAAGCTTAAAGCTCTGACTCTTGGCTAGGTTAATGAATGCAAAAAAAAAAAAGGAAGGAGGCCCGTAATTTAGTTCCTTCTTTTTACTCTTAGGGAGAGAAAAGGGGGAAGAAGTATTTGAAATTTATAATATATATATAATATATATATATATATATATACTATATATATATATATATTATATATATATATATAAAATAATATAAATAATATTAAAATAATATATATATATAATATATATATATATATATAATGGAAATGAAAATAATAATGAAATAATAATATTCACCAAAATATAATATTCGTGTACCTTTGACAAACATACTGTTACTAAGAGATTCCTTGTGACGTCATATGAATAACATTCGTAATTATTATTACGAACTAAAAAATGGTCCATAAACGTAGCTGAGATATAGAAAAAAGGTGAATCGATCCGAGCGGTGCGGTGCGAATCCAGGGCTTTCAGGCGTTGCGCGTTCCGGTTGCGGACTTGCGGTCCGGGTCTGCGGTTGCGAAAAAAACGCGTCGTCGAACCACGGAAACACCCCTAAGGGGTCAAAAACACCCATGGACGTCGTGGGAAGTATTAAAAAAAAAAAAAAAAAAAAAAAAAGCACTAAAAAAAATATTCGGCATTCGGCGAATGTATGTTCGTCATTAGACGAATGACGAACATTCGCCTTTTCCCCCCCTATACTTCTATATATACTATATATATATATATATACATATATATAAATATATACTATATATACTTATATATATATATATATATATATATAGTATATATATATATATGATTGATAGTATTAGATACAGTATTGGGCGATAGGTATTGATCGATACAATTTATTTTCCGATTATTTAATTTGTTATCGTTATCGGTAAACAGTTCCAGCATGTAATCTCGTATCGTTTATCGTTTTTTTTGTTTTCCTTGTTTCTGTTGACTTGTTGAAATTTTCCGGTACAGTACGAAAAAAAGTTCGATAATTGATACCTATAAAACGTTTTTTCAAAATTATTAATTAATAGCCTTATAGATAGGCTATAGATTAATAAAATTACAGTAATGAGTAAACTAGTTTAAAACACATTCGATTTCAATTCCATTAAGTGACTAAACATTACGCGGTACATAATATATATTCCATTACGTAATGCGTACAACCGTACTTACATCAGTAGACATCCATGTTCCGTCTTGATCCAATTTTATAAGGGTATATGGGTGACAAAATAAGTTGTTCTCTTAGTTTACCGAAGTGTATTAGTGTAAGTATATATGGATGAGTGTTTAATAGAATGGGTAAGAGTAAACTGATAAACAGATTGGAGAAGAACAATTGGTTTTAAGGTGATAGTAGAGAATGTGTGAATTTAGACATTTACCTGAAGAAGTAACATGTTTTTTGTTTGTTCCTTGAATTAGAAAAGGCATATGACAGATCGAGTCTCAAAAGGGAAGGTAATGGAGAGTATTTTAAGATTATGGAGTTAATGGATTTTGTGGTTGTTTGTTGTTCCAAATTATAGTTTTTGTAGAAGCAGTAGATATGAGTTGTTCTTCGCCTGGTTGTTTAAAATCCTTTTAGATAGTGTAATTCAGGGATACGGATAGCAATTTGGAAAGGAGCTATATGTTAATATGCCATGAAGGATATTGAAGATCAAGCCTTCGTTATAATTTGCTGACCGAATACGGTGTGAGTGGATAATTCAAAGAGAAATTGTGATTTGGTGGTTGAGTTGAATGAGTGTGCAATGGAAAGGACTTAGAATAAGCTTTGCTAAAAGTAAATGTTATGAAATAAGTAAAAAAAAAACAAAGAAGACGCCTTTCCATCTAGATGGATATCACAAAGGTAAATGGTGAAAGTCTAATACAGAACTACAGTCTTGTTAATGTACTTAGATAGATTTGGTGCTTTGGGAGAGATGAAAGAAGAAATATGGGGGAGAAAAACCGGGAGCTTTAAAAGCTAGACTTGCAACGTTCTTTTAGGGAACGTGGAATGGCCAGTGGATAGAGGGCCCGGTTATGTTAACTTATACGCGCCGAGTCCAGTGTTCGAATCTCCGCTGATGGAGAAGTAAAAATCTCCTTGACAGTCATTTCAAATGAGTGAGTCAAAGGAGATTTTACTCACCCCCCCCCCCCCCCCTCCATCAGCCGGGATTCGAAACACTGGACTCCGCGTCGCTGAGTTAACAGTAAACAGTCGCCTTATCCACTTAGGGTTGTTGGAGGATGAAAGAAAGCTAAGAGTAGTCTTAGAGAAATATGAAAAGTGGAAAATTTATCTATGAAAGTAAAAATGAAATTGCTTGAGTGCAAATTTTTGGTTAGCAAATGTTCTGCAAGAAATGTGGAAGACGTGGACAATTAATTCTAAGGTGGAAAATGATTGGAGGTTTTGAAGCGAAGGCCTTTATGAGATATTATAGTCCTTAGGGCAAAGAGAAGAGATAAGAATTAGAAATGTAAAGGATAACAGAAATGTGCTACTAGAGACGTCTGGTGGAAAAAGCAAATCAAGGGGAGGTACTGAGATAGTATAGACACGTGTTTAGAATGAATGATGAGGTTGGTTTAGAAGGTTTTATATCTAAATGTGATAGACTATAAGGTAACAAACCAAAATGGAGGTGGCTAGATGGAACAATAGGAGCCTGATTAATGCAAAAGGCATTAGTATTCCATGAAGGCAATAAATAGAATTGTCCATTATTTGGGGTCACTTGCAGAAGGGTAGTATACATGTGAAGCTCCTCTGAGCGGCAGAAAATTAATTCTATACCCTGGAACATTGCAATTTGCTTGGACGGGATGGAGAATTGCAATTGCCTGGGCATTCCAGATTTGCAACTGACTCCACCGTCGCAGTTGTATGGGAGACAGCGAAGTGCATCATATATAAATATATATATATAATATATATATATATATATAGTATATATATATATATATATATATATATTATATATATATATATAATTATATATATTATAATATTATATATATATATATATATATAATATATATATATATAGTATATATATATATATATATATATATATATATATAACGTAATTCTCATCACATAATCTCAATCCAGAGATCTCAAATTGGTCAGGGAAAGTATTTGTATGGTTTCTGACTAAGTGGTAAAGTGCAAGAATATTGAGGCCCGATAGCAAGCCCTGCTAATATGCGGTCTTTTCAATGACAAGTTAGAAGGGCTAGACACTCAGGCGTTGGTTGCATCCTAATATGCGGTCTTTTCAATGAGAAGCATTAGAAGAGTTAGAAAAGTTAGAAAAAAATCAGCTAAAGAGCAAAGCCGAATTACAGACTCAACATGTCCCGACATGTCTTTGAAATTTAAATATGCAAATCGATAAAAGCTATGAAAATAAAAGATAAATGAAGTGTGTTCCAGATTTTGCAAGTGTAAGATTGAGCATAGTGGTTAAGGATGTGGTCAGAGATGCGGACAATGAAATGATGAGACTGTGTAATGTAGAAAGGCTTGTTCCATGATTCTTTCTCAATGGAGGAGGTATATAGGACTGAACAGTTAAGAAGAGCAGTATCTCTTCTTTTGAGGAGAGCTGAAGGAGTTAGGAATTTCTGTAGAAAGGCGATTTCTCAGAGGGGACATGATACAAGTCTAAAAAATATATACATCTATTGATAATACAGAGAACAATAAATTTTTCATAGTAAAGCATGGACAGGTGACAGGGGGCATATATAAGTAAATTAAGAAGAAAGCATGCCTTCTTGATATAAGAAAGCATGTATTCAGTAATAGGGTTGTTAATTTTTTGGAATGGTCTGCCACAGGAGGTTGTTTTGAGTGTGACTGATTGCAACATTGCCACGGAAGTTGTTGAGTGGTACTCGATTGCACATTGCCACAGGAGGTTTGTTGAGTGTGACTCGATTGCAACATTGCCTACAGGAGGTTTGTTAGTGTGACTCGATGCAACATTGCCACAGGAGGTTGTTGAGTGTGACTCGATTGCACATTTAAGAAAGGGTTGGATAGGTATATGGATGGCTTGGGTATCATATAAATATATTTAGACGAAGCCAAATTGGCTGGTTTTGTTACAGTAGTTATTAATGTTAGACTGCATGTGTGACCATAACTATTTATTATGCATGTGGATGGTTTGGGTATCATATATTTTATTTATTTATAATATATATATATATATATATATATTATATTATATATATATATTATATACTATATATATATATATATATATTATATATATTAAATAATATATATTATTATATTATATATATATATATATATATAATAATTTTTGACTAAGCCAAATTGGTGGATTTTTAGTTATATCAGTAATTGACAAGCCCTAGGGTGCCTTGTGGATTTGCATGAGCATGTTTGCGTTTAGTGGGTTGACTGGGACTTTCTCGAGAGGTATATAGGACTGAACAGTTAAGAAGAGCAGTATCTCTTCTCTTTATTGTAAGAAAATGACATCACAATTTGACAAGTCAAAAAGAGCTAGAGAGCAGAGAATTATTGAGAGAAAAAAAGTTGATATAAGAAGAAAAGTCCTAAACTCCACATTATTAAGGAGAGTTGTGTAATGTAAGTTGTGTAATGTGCTATGTATACTCCATACAAGGGCAAACAACACCCCTATAAAGACCAGGCAACTGTGGTGATGTGAAGTTTTGAAGACTCATCGGAACACACAACCTCTTAAAATCTTGTTTATCAAGAGTAATAATGTAGCCTTAAAATCTTTGGAGAAAAGAAACACCGAGATTATTATAAGGACAGATGAATGCTTGAGTTGTGTTTTTATATCTAAAGTGATAGGCAATATGGGAGGGACTAACCAAAATGGTGGTGGCTAGTTGTTTAGAATATTATGGCGAGTTGAAAGGTGATGTAACTGAGTTTTTAACGCTTAGAAAGCAACCATGTTTTTTAGCCGCCCCAATTAGTGATACGAGAAATATCATTTACCCCAAGGACACCCTCCTAGTATTGGATAATTGCTGGTGTGGGACATCTGTCGAATTGAAAAAAATAATGAAGGGTGGGGTCGTCTTCTTAAAAGTGGATACAAGAAGTGACAGATCGATGATCATTAAAGAAAAAAACAATTGGAGATTAAACAGAACCTTGAGGAACACTACCATGTATAGATTTTTAAAGGATAACCGGTAGCCGTCTACAGCAACAGTTAAAGAATGACTCGAAATGAAATCAGATAGAGAGAATGATATCAAAAGTGGGAAGCTTAAAAATTAAAGTTTAATGCTAAAGTTCTGTGCGGTCCCCATAGCGCAGTGGATAGCGCGCTGGACTTCTAATCCAGAGGTCGCGGGTTCGAATCCCGCTGGGGATGATTATCTTTATATAACTGTTAATTGAGATTCTTATAAGTTGATATGGGGAACATCCAAATGAAAAACAGTAATGATTTTCAGTCATTATTTAGATCTAGTTGATAATGCGGTTTTTCTCCTTTTTTTAATAGTTTGTTAGGAAAGGACGATAGTAATAAATTTTAATGACAAAATATTGCTTTTAAAATTGTAAATATTAAAATACAAATAATAACTTTCGAGAATAACGTTTCACGAGATAGGACTTCATCCCCTATCATCTTATATGTGGATGACTCTAAGCGTCATTACTCCTTTTCATTTTGAAACGAGTCCTACCCAACAACGGTTAAATCACGCTAGGAGGATGGCTTTGGAGCAGCTAATTTCTGA
>JABUQX010057329.1:17500-25000 GCA_015478945.1 Trachelipus rathkii
AAAAAAAAAAATTAAAAATTAAAATTGGCTATTTTTTTTTTGGGGGGGGGTGCTGGGACATAGTATATATATATATTATATATATTATTTGTAAAGGTATTACACGGCAATTTAGGGGGCTCGAGCCGACGGGGAACACAGGGGGGGACGTTTTCCATACCCCGTAGGGGAGGGCGGAGAAACCCCCGCGACACCCAAATCCCAAAGAGCAGCGGGGGTTCCGGAGACCCTAACCGGAGGGGGGAATTAGTCCTACCCCTGTAGTTACCCCGGAAGGCCGAGAGACCCCGACTCCTGCCATCGGTGCGGTATACCCTTAGGGTATTCTTTATAGTTAAAAAAAAAAAGCAAAATTTTAAATAGAAAGTCTATTTAATTTTAACGAGTAACCAATAAAAAAAGGTCTTTAAATAGGCTCTCTAATCATATTACTATAATTATTAACAATAATTTTTTTATTTTTTTATTTTTTTTACATTTTCCTATCCAAAATTTTACCAGGATTCCAAAAATGTATTCCTTTTCGCTGTAGCTATTGTAGTTTTTGAGATATATAATTTTTTTTTATTTTTTTTTTTTGCATTTTCCGCACTAAAAGGACCAGCAATCCAGCAATGTATTCCTTTTCTCGGTAGCTGTTGTAGTTTTGAGATATGGATTGTGGCTCTTTTAGAGGCTGACCATATATATATATAATATACTATTTATTAATATATATAAATATATATATAAATATAAATTATTATATATATATATATATATATTATATATATATATATTTATATATATATAATTATATATATTATAATATATATATATATATAATATATATAATATATATATAGTATATTGTATATATATATATATATATATAGTATATATATATATATATTATATATATAAATATATACAGTATATTATATTATATATCTCTATATATATATATTTATTTATATATATATATATATATAATATATTATATAGTATAGGGGGGAAACTGACGCCAAAATGACGTCCGTTAAATTTGGCACCTAATCCGTTAAATTTTGAACTAACCTAAATCCGCTAATTTTGCACTTTTTTGGTACTTTTTTACTAATTTTAGCCATTTTTTTTACTAATTTGGCTACTTTTTTAACGTTTTGAAACGGAAAAGTAACGGAAGCCAGATTTTTCGTTAAATCTGGCGCCCTAATCCGTTAAATTTGACCTTTTTTACCCCATCCAATGATTTTGACCTTGACCTTTTTTGGCCTTGATTTTTTAGCTACTTTTTTTTAGCATTCTGTCCATAATTCAGGTCAAGATCCCCAACTCCGGAGGATTTTGGGGATTTTTCCCATTGACAGCCCTGCACGTCGAAGGCAAAGACTTGAAAATTATTTTGGAAGGTTTTTGGAAATTCCAGTCATGTCGGCAGCTGACTTGGAAATTTCCATCATTTCATTAGATTTTTGACGTTTGATACGTCAAACCTAGGGTTTTTAAGGTCGGTGAGACCGAATTTAAGGTCTGGAAGACCGACTTCCGAGGTTCTGAGCCTGAACTCAAGGATTTTAGCCCCAAAAGGGGGCGGAGCCCCTCAAAAGGGGCTTTTTTGGTTCCTAGAAGGTTTTAAATGATCGATAGATCATTTTTGATGGTTCCAATCGATTTATCGTGATCGATTACCCCTAAATCGATGTTTAAATCGTCTTTCTACGTGCACTGGTTGGCATTTTACAATGAAAAATGCATGGAATGCAAAACAGAGGAAGAAGAAGAAAGGAAGAAGAATGAGGAAGGAGGAAGGAAGAAGAATGAGGAAGGAGGAGTAGGAGAAGGATTCAGAGTTGGTACTGGCACCGGTGCTGGAGCCGGTGCGGTGCCTAGTTAGTAAACATTCGTTTAATAATACAATATCATTACTGTTCACATAACTGATTCTGTTCTAACATGTACATATCGTCAATTGCATTGCATCTTGCAAAGATAAACCGTTTTTCTAAATGTTGAAGACTGACATTTATATTTTCAAATCTCATTTTCTTTTTATAAACGCTAACTAATATAAAATTTTTTTTTCCTTAAATTGAAACATGCATATATTGTTTGCTTTTTTTTATTGTTTTTATTTTACATTTATACTTTGTGTTTAATTTTTTATTTTATTTTTTATTTTTAATTTTTTTATTTTTTTATTTAAATTTATTTTTTCTAACTTTATTTTTTTATAAATTTTTTATTTTACATTTATACTTTGTGTTTAATTTTTTTTTTTTTTTTTTTTTTTTTTTTTTTTTTTTTTTTTTTTTTTTTTTTTTTTTTAATTTTTTATTTTATATTTATACTTTGTGTTTTATTTTTTTTTTTTTTTTTATTTTTTATTGTTTATTTCTTAAAACTTTTTGTTTTGTTAATTTTTTTTATACTTTTCATCATTATAACGGAAAAATTTAACGTTTTTACTACCCTAGAACTCAGTAAATCAGTAAATCAAACCCCCCCATCCCCACCTTCCACCATTCTGTGATCTATATTGATCTATTGATCTATTGTTTTCAAGTCACATTTCGAGTATCATTTTTGATAAACATAAAATAAAATCAAGTTCTTTATACACTGGATCACGATATATGCTATCGTAACAAAGTTTTCACACTAATAAAAGCAAACATAGATCATCTGAACTAAAAATATAATGTGCAACGACAAGCCTAAAGCAGCCTTAAACACGGATAAACTGATAACATTAACAAAGTTAACAGCTTAACAACAGTAAAGTAACTAACACAGCATACAAAAACGGAACCTATTCACACTTTTTCAAACATAATCATTAACATATCAATGTTAATTTCACATTAACATGGTAATATTTAACCAAAGATTTATCATATCCTAACCTAACTTGTGTAATGAACTAGAATAAATGACACACACACACAACACACACACACTCACACAACACTATGCAGAAGTGTCAACACGAAAAACATGAAAATGATTTTATGCTAAGGGTTAATAAAATAACTTTATTATTTACATTTTTATTCAAATATTGTTACATGGAAAAACAACTTAATAACATTATACATTTAGACATAGATAAATATTTATAATATATTAAATGGAAATTAATGTACCCTTATAACCATATGATGCAGTGCGACATGAATTTTTAATAAAGAATCGCTTATCGGATGTGTGCTGGACCATTTTAGTACCATCAACAATACTAACACCTCCATATTTCCCAGGCTGAAAAGTTATATTAGGCACACTGTAACACAACCCTCCTCTGTTACTCCCGTGTAAATTAGCATGAGGATTCTGTGACTCGTCTATTCGTGCAGCTTTTTTATGAGGTAGGTCATCGTCTCGTACATCATCTTTATCAACATTATCAAATTGTATTTCATTCATTGCCTTCACTGTAACATCTTGGTTTTTGATATCATTGTACAATGACTCATCGTGAGCTATACTATTTTCAGAGCAACGATCATACGTTAACTTTAACAATTTTTCAAAATTAATAGTATCCTTTGTATCTTTATTGATTGTAAGACCTTTGGCTTTTACAATATATTTTATATTCCCATCTGCAGTTCTTATTCTAACAGCATAAGACTTAGGTCCAGTACACACAAAGGAATCGGCGTATGCCTCAGAACCATAATCTGCTATTTCATCTGTTAGTTCACCTAAAAAGTTTCCTGTTTCAATAACTTCATCGTTTTCTCCAGCGACAAAAATACAAGAGTCTGTATCGCAGTACAATGCCCTTTGTTTGACTTTGTTAAGGAGCTCGTATAATTTTATACGTGCATAAGCAGTCGTAAACGATGCGATAGGAATATTTGTAACAGTTGACATGCGTTCGGCTAGTGCATTTTTGACAACTGTTACAACATATTTACAGCCTATTGGAATAACGCTAGTGACTTCATTGTCACATTGATTGATTAGTTCCCATACTTGTTTATCACTAGTACATACTACATCTCCTCTTGTAGGCGTATTTTGTGCAAATTTTCCCCAAAGAGAATTGAGACATAATTTTGCAATGAACCGCATCCCAGGGTTTTTCTTGATATTGTTAATATCAAGTTCGACACCTTCCTTTTCTCTGAAAAGACGGACAAACTCTAAGTTTTTCCTCGAAATCAGGATCGTCTTCGTGAATATTATTTGGTTGGTCTGACAGCTCTGTCTTTAAATTTTTAAAAAGTGGTTCACATATCCTTCAAATAAAAACTCCTTCTCTTTAAACGACCAAACTTCAAATATTTTAATTATTTCGTATCCCATCTCTAATGCTAACTGAATTTCAGGTGTTGTGTATACACCTTCAATAGCACGTTCATTCTTATCATGATTGCATTTCGCACAATTTTCTTCAACACATTTTACACAGAGTGGAAATATTAATTTATTTTTGGCTCGTTTAGCGAGGACGGGGATGTATAAGTCTTGAGGAGGAAGAATCTTAACGTAAGCTGCACCAAAATATTTATCATTGATACCATTCTTAAATGATTCAATGTCTGGTACTTTATCACCTATTAGTTTTTCAGGGGGGCCACAAGGGTATTTCATTCGTTTCTGAACATAAGGATAAAGCGATGTATAGTCTAAATACATGATCTTCTGTCCTTTAGTTGGTGGGTAGTAATGTACGAATGGTTCAGTGCGGCCTCCAAACAATGAATTGTCTATTATGAGTCTGTTGTTAACAACATCATTGCTAAGACGTTGAATATAATCGCTAATGCTTATGTTTTCATCGGTATGATCAGGATCTTGAATGAATTGGGTCTTTTGTACCTTCCATTCACATTCCCACACACGTACTACATTAAACCCGGCTTCTTTATACCTATCTTCTTGTTTCATGGTGAGCATTGTAACGTCAACAGCCGTACGTTATGCAGCAAATCCTTTTTCCCTTATTGCAGTCCTTTATGTCCATGCATGCAACAACCATGGTATAGGAAAGCAAGTTTTCACTCCTTTTACATCCAAACCCCATCAGGGTTAAATGCCATTTGGTTCTTAATTTTAAACCTTTCTCTCCACCGTTGCGAGCGTGCCTTATGTCTATATTGTTCAATTTTTCTTGATACATAAGCCAACGAATTGCTTCATAGGTGAAAGGTTTAGGGTTCTCTCGACCTAGAATAGTAATTTTTTCATCAGGCATAAACACATTTTTATAAAGTGTAAAGCATAAAGATGCAATTGTTGTGTTGTTATCTAGACAATCTATATCAAATTCTTTAATGAAACTACCTCTAAACTTCTCAAAACATTTTCTTAGTATATTAACATCTTGGGCACAATACTTTTCACATTCTTCAAAAATATTGTATTCTTTACCTATAAACTTATTATAGTACTCTTCAAATTCTTGTCTTTCATTTGTTGACATTTTATCTACTTCGAAGAATTTCTTATCAGGAATAGGCCCTTTATAATTCAATGTATCTTCATTTAAAAATGTATAGGGAAAGAAACCTTTGGAATTGTCTTTTTCACTGACACCCATGCATTTAGGCAAGCTTTTCAATGCACATGGTGTGAAAAGCAATGTATCCCTGAAGACTATATTTCCATTCGATCCCATTGAAATGATTTTATTGCCTCTTTTTATAGGACTTCTGCTGATAGAATCTGAACTTGGGTGTGTCAGTAATGATGCATATACGAACTGATGATCAAATTTTCCACCATTATGTGCAGCAACAATCACTTTTGACTCATGATTTTTCTCTGAAAACTCCATCAGGAAGTCTATAAATTGATTTACAGGCGTTTTTTCGGTCTCTAATTTAAATGTTCTTGTTCTTGGACCACAATGTGAACATACTTGTTCACCTTCCTTATCTGTGCACATTTCGCATATCATCTGGCATACCAGTAAATAAGGACGCAATTCTATTATTCTTCTTCCTTTATCATCATATCCTTTATCTTCCTGGTATGTCTCGATATCATAGTAACATGTATAAACCACCGGATCCGTATCTTTCTTCTTCTTAATTTTCTTTTTCATGTAGCATATATGATATTCGTCTTCTTTAGGCTCGTATAATGTACTGCATGTTTTGCAATAAGCTTTTGTGCAATCGTGTTTGAAACTACCTTTACGATCAGCCTTTATTTGCTCAAGACAGAGTGTACAAATCTTTATTTTCTTGCACGTGTTATTATCCTGATGTTTTTTAAAACAGAATGCATTATAAAATTCACGATTACATTCACGACATTCATGGAATATACCATCGTGATCAAATGAACCTTGACACTTATCGTATAGACACTGTCTACATCCATAATGTTCACAGTCTAATTTATGTGCTATATTATTACTGTTGAAAGTGTAACAATATGTGCAAAAGATACCATTCATATATGCATTCTTTTTCTTGGTATTCTCAAAACATAACTTTAACTTATCTTCTGTTATAGCATAATAATGATTTACTCCGTCGTGGCCTATAATGTATAAAGGGTCATTTCTGTTCTCGTTAGATGGATTATAAAGTATTTTTACTCCATTACCTTCAGGACCAAATACAACTATACGGCATTTTTCGATATTCTCGATTTTTTCAAAACGTTACTATGAAAGAATCTGTATATTCCATACCACATTTTTTAGCTAATGCTTCTGCCTCATTCTCAATTGTGTACGAATGAATATTTTTGGGCTCTATACATTCTCTCGTTATTTTCCTAAACAGCACAACAGCTTTGAAAGCACAACCTACAGCACCTTTCTCTAGATGAACTTTACTAATGTAACGATGTTTGAAACTAAGATTTTGTGGCTCGAATGCATCGGTTTTACAGTCATCGCCTTTGCCTTTAGCTATCATGAACACGGTAGCTACTACTTTGAATTTGGTAAAGGATGCCTTGTCACCGGACTGGAATGACCCTTCCAAACGTCTCATCATCTCTTTCACCCCAATATTGTCCAGTATATCCCTGTAACTGATGTTTACATAGTATTTCCGGTCAGGTGACTGATCATCGCCAAAAGTGAAATTGATACCCACCCTCATACGTAACCTATCGTAATCCAAGTCTTGTAATACAGCATCAACGACTTCACTAACGACCATTTCAAACGATGCTTCAAGATCTCTTGGACCATGGAAAAAGTTTTCATCAATAACCTTCACTTCGTATGTATGACGTTCCATTGTCTTTTTAAGTTTCTCTACAGAGATATGCGTTATGTCTGTTATATTGGTCTTTCTCTTCTTATTAGAGGGGTTCATTCTCGAAGGGTTAGCCTGGAATAAATAGTCATTATTATTATTTATGATATATTAGACAATTAAAATCAAGTTTTCAAAAAATAGGGCACTATACCAATAATATATTAGTTTAACATAGTATTTCTCATTCCATATATTAAATATATTTATCTACACAGCAATAACAACAACATACCATTTTAAACGGTGTGTTGATAACGATACGATGAACGCTTTTTACTCAAATGTA
>JABUQX010057329.1:30000-35000 GCA_015478945.1 Trachelipus rathkii
CTAAAGAAGACGAATATCATATATGCTACATGAAAAAGAAAATTAAGAAGAAGAAAGATACGGATCCGGTGGTTTATACATGTTACTATGATATCGAGACATACCAGGAAGATAAAGGATATGATGATAAAGGAAGAAGAATAATAGAATTGCGTCCTTATTTACTGGTAAGCCAGATGATATGCGAAATGTGCACAGATAAGGAAGGTGAACAAGTATGTTCACATTGTGGTCCAAGAACAAGAACATTTAAATTAGAGACCGAAAAAACGCCTGTAAATCAATTTATAGACTTCCTGATGGAGTTTTCAGAGAAAAATCATGAGTCAAAAGTGATTGTGACAGCACATAATGGTGGTAAATTTGATCATCAGTTCGTATATGCATCATTACTGACACACCCAAGTTCAGATTCTATCAGCAGAAGTCCTATAAAAAGAGGCAATAAGATCATTTCAATGGGATCGAATGGAAATATAGTCTTCAGGGATACATTGCTTTTCACACCATGTGCATTGAAAAGCTTGCCTAAATGCATGGGTGTCAGTGAAAAAGACAATTCCAAAGGTTTCTTTCCCTATACATTTTTAAATGAAGATACATTGAATTATAAAGGGCCTATTCCTGATAAGAAATTCTTCGAAATAGAAAAAAATATCAACAAATGAAAGACAAGAATTTGAAGAGTACTATAATAAGTTTATAGGTAAAGAATACAATATTTATGAAGAATGTGAAAAGTACTGTGCCCAAGATGTTAATATACTAAGAAAATGTTTTGAGAAGTTTAGAGGTAGTTTCATTAAAGAATTTGATATAGATTGTCTAGATAACAACACAACAATTGCATCTTTATGCTTTACACTTTATAAAAATGTGTTTATGCCTGATGAAAAAATCACTATTCTAGGTCGAGAGAACCCTAAACCTTTCACCTATGAAGCAATTCGCTGGCTTATGTATCAGGAAAAATTGAACAATATAGACATAAGGCACGCTCGCAACGGTGGAGAGAAAGGGTTTAAAATTAAGAACAAGTGGCTTTACCCTGATGGGTTTGGTTATGTAAAAGGAGTGAAAACTGCTTTCCTATACCATGGTTGTGCATGGCATGGACATAAAGACTGCAATAAAGGAAAAGGGATGCTACATAACGTATCGGCTGTTGACCGTTACAATCTCACCATGAAACAAGAAGATAGGTATAAAGAAGCCGGGTTTAATGTAGTACGTGTGTGGGAATGTGAATGGAAGGTACAAAAGACCCAATTCATTCAAGATCCTGATCATACCGATGAAAACATAAGCATTAGCGATTATATTCAACGTCTTAGCAATGATGTTGTTAACAACAGACTCATAATAGACAATTCATTGTTTGGAGGCCGCACTGAACCATTCGTACATTACTACCCACCAACTAAAGGACAGAAGATCATGTATTTAGACTATACATCGCTTTACCCTTATGTTCAGAAACGAATGAAATACCCTTGTGGCCCGCCTGAAAAACTAATAGGTGATAAAGTACCAGACATTGAATCATTTAAGAAGGGTATCAATGATAAATATTTTGGTGCAGCTTACGTTAAGATTCTTCCTCCTCAAGACTTATACATCCCCGTCCTCGCTAAACGAGCCAAAAATAAATTAATATTTCCACTCTGTGTAAAATGTGTTGAAGAAAATTGTGCGAAATGCAATCATGATAAGAATGAACGTGCTATTGAAGGTGTATACACAACACCTGAAATTCAGTTAGCATTAGAGATGGGATACGAAATAATTAAAATTTTTGAAGTTTGGTCGTTTAAAGAGAAGGAGTTTTTATTTGAAGGATATGTGAACCACTTCTTAAAAATAAAGACAGAGGCTTCAGGACCACCAAATAATATTCACGAAGACGATCCTGATTTCGAGGAAAAACTTAAAGAGTTTGTCCGTCTTTTCAGAGAAAAGGAAGGTGTCGAACTTGATATTAACAATATCAAGAAAAACCCTGGGATGCGGTTCATTGCAAAATTATGTCTCAATTCTCTTTGGGGAAAATTTGCACAAAATACGCCTACAAGAGGAGATGTAGTATGTACTAGTGATAAACAAGTATGGGAACTAATCAATCAATGTGACAATGAAGTCACTAGCGTTATTCCAATAGGCTGTAAATATGTTGTAACAGTTGTCAAAAATGCACTAGCCGAACGCATGTCAACTGCTACAAATATTCCTATCGCTTCGTTTACGACTGCATATGCACGTATAAAATTATACGAGCTCCTTAACAAAGTCAAACAAAGGGCATTGTACTGCGATACAGACTCTTGTATTTTTGTCGCTGGAGAAAACGATGAAGTTATTGAAACAGGAAACTTTTTAGGTGAACTAACAGATGAAATAGCAGATTATGGTTCTGAGGCATACGCCGATTCCTTTGTGTGTACTGGACCTAAGTCTTATGCTGTTAGAATAAGAACTGCAGATGGGAATATAAAATATATTGTAAAAGCCAAAGGTCTTACAATCAATAAAGATACAAAGGATACTATTAATTTTGAAAAATTGTTAAAGTTAACGTATGATCGTTGCTCTGAAAATAGTATAGGCCACGATGAGTCATTGTACAATGATATCAAAAACCATGATGTTACAGTGAAGGCAATGAATGAAATACAATTTGATAATGTTGATAAAGATGATGTACGAGACGATGACCTACCTCATAAAAAAGCTGCACGAATAGACGAGTCACAGAATCCTCATGCTAATTTACACGGGAGTAACAGAGGAGGGTTGTGTTACAGTGTGCCTAATATAACTTTTCAGCCTGGGAAATATGGAGGTGTTAGTATTGTTGATGGTACTAAAATGGTCCAGCACACATCCGATAAGCGATTCTTTATTAAAAATTCATGTCGCACTGCATCATATGGTTATAAGGGTACATTAATTTCCATTTAATATATTATAAATATTTATCTATGTCTAATGTATAATGTTTAATGTTTTTCCATGTACAAATATTCTGAATAATAAAATGTAAATAATAAAGTTATTTTTATTAACCTTTACATAAAACATTTTCATGTTTCGTGTTGACACTTTCTTGAAAAGTGTGTGTGTGTGTGTGTGTGTGTGTGTGTGTGTGTTTGTGGTGTGTGTGTGTGTGTGTGGTGTCATTTATTCTTAGTTCATTACACAATAGTTAGGTTAGGATATGATAAATCTTTGTTAAATATTAACTATGTTTAATGTCAAATTAACATTGATTATGTTAATGATATGTTTAATAAAGTGTATATAGATTAAGTTTGTTTTGTATGCTATGTAATTTAATTTAGTGTTATTAAGTGTGGAATTTGTTTAATGTTATCATCAGTTTAATCCGTGTTTTTTACGGTGCTTTTAGGCTTGTCGGTTGTACATTATATTTTTAGTTCAGAATGATGCTATGTTTGCTTTATTAGTGTGAAACTTTGTTACGTAGCATATATTACGTTGATCAGTGGATAAAAGAACTTGATTTATGTTATGCTTATCCAAAATCATACTCGAAATGTGACTTGAAACAATAGATCAATAAAGGTCACAGAAATGGTGGAAGGATGGGGTGGGTGGTTTGATTTACTGATTTACTGATTTAGGGTATGTAAAAACGTAAATTTTTACGTTATAAAAGATGAAAAAGTATAAAAAAATTTAAACAAAACAAAAAGTTTTAAAGAAATAAAAATAAAAATAAAACTTATATAAAAAAATTAAAACACAAAGTATAAATCTAAAATAAAAACTTACAAAAATAAAGTTAGAAATTAAAAAAAAAAAATTAAAAAAAAAGTATAAATGCAAAATAAAACTTATAAAAAAAAATAAAGTTAGAAAAATAAATTTAAATAAAAAATAAAAAAATAAAAATGAAAAAATAAAATTAAAAAAAATTAAACACAAAGTATAAATGTAAAATAAAACTTATATTAAAAAAAAAATTAAACACAAAGTATAAATCTAAAATAAAAAATTATAAAAAAAAATAGTAAACATTATATATATGTTTCAACTTAGGAAAAAAAATTATATTAGTAAACGTTTATAAAAAGAAAATGATATTTGAAAATATAAATGTTAGTCTTCAACATTTAGAAAATAAAGGTTATCTTTGCAAGATGCAATGAACAGTAATGATCTTGTATTATTAAATGAATGTTTACTAACTTAACACCGCACCGGTTCCAGCACCGGCGCCACTATCAACTCTGAATCCTTCTCAGCCTCCTCCTCATTCTTCATTCTTCTTCCTCATTCTTCTTCCTTCCTCATTCTTCTTCCTTCCTCCTTCCTCATTCTTCTTCCTCTCTTCTTCTTCCTCTGTTTTGCATTCCATGCATTTCTTCTTTTTTCAACTGGGGACCACCCTCTGGGAGTCTCTAGACTCCGAACCCGAATCCGACTCCAACTACGTCTTCTCATTCTCTGGCTCCTCTACCCAGCCTCCAAGTTTCAGTCTTCTGCGATTATTTAAACCCTTCTAAGTATCTCTATATACTCCCCCCCTACCCACTTTTGGGGCTAAAACCCTTGAGTTCAGGCTCAGAACCTCGGAAGTCGGTCTTCCAGACCTTAAATTCGGTCTCACCGACCTTAAAAACCCTAGGTTTGACGTATCAAACGTCAAAATCTAATGAAATAATGGAAATTTCCAAGTCAGCTGCCGACATGACTGGAATTTCCAAAAACCTTCGAAAATGGTTTTCAAGTCTTTGCCTTCGACGTGCAGGGCTGCCAATGGGAAAAATCCCCAAAATCCTCCGGAGTTGGGGATCTTGACCTGAATTATGGACAAAACGTTAAAAAAGTAGCTAAAAAAGTAGCTAAAAGCTAAAAAAAGTAGCTAAAAATGCTAAAAAAGGACAAATTTAGCGGATTAGGTTGCCAGATTTAACGACAAGTCTGGGTTCCGTTACTTTTCCGTCAGTTTATCTGGCTTCCGTTACTTTTCCGTGTCA
>JABUQX010057330.1:0-2500 GCA_015478945.1 Trachelipus rathkii
AGAAGAGATTTATATATTTATTATATATAATTATATATATATATATATGATAGTATATATATAATATTATTATTATTATATTATTGTATTATTTATAATAATTATATATATATATATATATGATATATTATATATATATGTATAATTATATATATATATTAATATATATATATAATATATATATATATTTTATATATAGTATATTATATATGATATATATATATATATATATATATATATATATATAGATTATATATATATATATATATATATATATATATGATATATTATTAGTATAGGATATAGTATTATATACTTGTATGTATTTATATAGTATATATATCTATATATATAATAATTATATAGTATATATTATTATATATATATAATAGTATAATTATTATATATATATATATATTATATATATAAATATATATATATATATATATATATATAATGTATTATTTATATTATATAATATATAATAGTATATATATATAATATATATTATATATATATATATAATAATATATAATATATTATATATATATATATAGTATATATTATATATATATATATTATATATATATTATATAGTACTTGTGTATATATATATTATTAGAGCTTGCTGTACTTCGTATATTAGCAAGAATGACAGAAGCGCAATTAACAAGTGTCAATTAGCAAATAAGTAAGTTTCCTTATCCATAATTAACGAATGGAAATGAGTTTGAAGTGACTTTTGATTGATGGTGAAGTAAGAGAAAAGCATTTGTCTCATTCTGCAAAATATTTAGCAAGGTTATACATGGACTCTACTTTTTTGTCAGCAGAAAATAGGTTCAAAGATGCTACCTTTACTCTTGGTAAATATTTACCAACTCAAAATACTTATTATCACTCTTGTTTCTTACTCCTTGATTAGCTATTTCCCAACAATATATTATGAACCATAGGTGTGTTAGTCATTTAACTCTTGGTGACTATATATAACGAATAAAATAGGGCATCAACATGTGCCATCTTTACTCTTGGTGCCTATTTACCAACAGAATAGATTCTAATGTACTACTTGAATGTACTTATTTAACAACAGAATTTTTTACCAAATTGCTTTATAAATTTATAAGAGGTTGACTCCATTTATAGGGGAAAAATTTCCGTTAAGAAAAACAACGAATTTCGAGTATTTTCTTTATTGTAGCAATTTCTATTATTAGCGTTATTTGCACATTTCTATGAATTTTAATATTTTTAGGTAAACTTTTTTATTAAAATTAAAAAAATATTTTTAGATAATTATGCAATTTTTAAGAAAATTACAAAGATTATTTTATTATGTATTTTTATTTTTGATTATGTATTATTATTAGTTATTATTATTATTATTATTATTATTATTATTATTATTATTATTATTATTATTATTATTATTATTATTATTATTATTATTATTATTATTATTATTATTATTATTAATTATTAATTATTATTATTATATTATTATATTATTATTATTATTGATTATTATTATTATTATTATTATTATTATTATGTATTTAAATGAATTTGATAATTGTGTTTCTCTAAGCCTTTTATTTTTATTCTTCTTTTTATTTTTCGCATTATTAATTATAATTTATGGGAGTATATAATATATTAATATATATATATATTATATATATATAATAATATGATATATATTATATATATATATAATATTATTTATATATAATTATATATATATTATATATAATATATATATATTATATATATATATAATATATATATGTTCGTGATATGTTTATAAGATGAGGACACGCGGGTTCAGTATCAATAAATAACTTCTGTTTGTCTAGGGGTTTGAACTATATTAATCCTTTAAAACTTTGCTGAATAACTAGGCTCAAGTTCCAATGAGAATATTTTCCAATAATCAGGTCGCTGTGCAGGATAGCAAACAATCAAGATAAAGCAGGAGTTTTACTCAAAAGTAATATTAGGAGATAACACAATCACAAGTTTCAAGAATGATAGTACGAAACGCAAAAAGCCCTTATCATAAAATCTCTGCCTTTTTATAGTCTTTGGCAGTATCTTAAATATAGCAATTAACTAAAATAATAGTATCAATTCTTAACTTGATAAGTCTAAAATTAATTATCTTCCTATCGTATTACAAGCTAATATTTTTATACATTTCAATTTGCCAAAATAAATCTTCTTTTATAAAATAATAAAATTGAGTGAATTAAGAAATATTCTAATACTTAAAGTTATAATTAATCACGACAATCCAATAAAATTAGTGCTTACCAAAAATTAAATAAATATAACCTAGTGAATCTCACAATTGAGAAATTATGGCCTTCAGGCAAGATAACTTGACACACGCCCCTCCTAAGAAGACAAAGTGACGTGACATCTTTCGTCTTGAAAAGAACGTCATGGATATCTTCGCCGCTGAAAAGAGTACAAGTCTTTCCTACGATATTTGTAC
>JABUQX010057330.1:7500-15000 GCA_015478945.1 Trachelipus rathkii
TCACCACCATACCTCCCTCTCGCACTAACATCCTTTACTGCACACCAACCAACTCTCTAACCAACATGCTCAAACTCTCTCAATTTCACCACACAATGCAAAAAATCATCCGCATATAATAAGTTGGGCACTTCCATCTCTTCCATTCTCCATCATCTAACACCATCTCCTTGCCACTCAATACCTCTAATTCTTTCATAACCAATCCATATGCAAATTGAATAAACCAAGGAGACTTAACACATCCCTGCCTCACTCCGCTATTTAATACTTAGGAAAAACCCATTCACTTATTCTTGTACCCGCCTTCCACTATAAGTCATACATACTTTGATTCTCATTCAGAAGCCCTACCACCAACCCATATAACACAAATACCTGTCCATAGAGCTTCCTATTAATCTATTCATACGCCTGTTGCCAAATCCATAAAACTAAATGCAATTTATCTTTTCTTCTCCCTCATTTTTCAATCATTTGTTTTAAAGTGAAATATTTGATCCAACACATATCCTGCTACAAGTTCCAAACGCAACCTTGTTCTGTTACAAATCAGTCCTTCAGTCACTTGTACGCACTCCTTTCCGACTCAAAATAACCAGCATTACTTTTGCCTACAACACTCAAACACTAATTCCCTAAAATCCTACAGTTTATCGCCTTATCTCCCTTAACTCTTATATAAGGGGTACTATTCAACTGCTCTCTCTCCAATCGCCTCGGAACTATACCCTCACATAATACGCTTTGGTTGAATCAATTTCCTAAATCCATTCATCTCACCATCTCAGCTCCGTTCTTGATCATTTCACAGCTTAATTTCATCTATACCTGCAGATTTACCATTCTTCAACTGTCTCACTCTACCATTACCTCTCCTATTAATGACTCATCCCCAAAAATATCCCATCCTCCTGCAACAATCAAACCCACACACATTCTACGTATCCCTCTTGCATCTACTGACAATGTTATAACCATGATTTTCGAAGTTTCCTTCACGACACTTCCCTCACTCCGTGTCATCAGTTACGAAACACATCCCTATTCATTATTCTGAGCATGTTCCTCCTTATTTCATTCTTAACCTTTCGCGCTTCCTTCCAGAAGGGCTTCCTACTCCCTTGTAAGTCCCCATTCAACCTCCTTCCAAACTGTTCATTATCTCTTTTCTTTCCCTCTTACGTATGCATCTTTTATTTCTTTTTTCCTCCTTTTATATTTCCCCTAACATCTTTCTTTTGAAACTCTTTTCATATATGTATATATATTATTATATATATTATATATATATATATATATATTATAATATATAATATATATATATATATATATATATATATATTATAATATATATATATATATATATATATAATATATATTATATATAATATATAATATAATATATATATATATATATAATATATATTATATATAATATATATATATATATATGATATATATATATATATATATTATATATATATATATATATATATATATATATAATAGTATAATATAGTATAATATAATCTAGAACAACTCCCAGAAAGGGTTTTCGCCTTTCAGTTGAAATCCAGCATCTCCTTCTTCTGGTCGAAAACTCTTAACTCCTAGAACACTCTAGAGAATACCATTTCTCGGGGCCAATTGGTCTCGTACGCCAGTCCTCGAGTTAAACACTTCACAGTAGGATTTCTCCTGTTCGTAGACTACGCATCTTCCTTCCATCAGGCCTAAAACTTGTTTCTCCAGAGCTCTCCAGGAATCGTGCTTCTGGCTGTGCAAAGGGTGGAGACGGTAGGGGAGGAAGGAATGGACAAAACATGAGCTAATTAGTAAACGACAATTATCCATAGTAACAAAAAAAATTTTTTTTTTGTTTCTTCTGATTTTTTTTTTTTTTTTTCAGTTTTTTATGCAGATTCCAAATATGTTTTTAGTTTTTCTCGTAGATTTACCCATTTTTGTGTTACCACGGCAGGAAGTAATTATGGCATCTTCATTTTTATGGTGTTACAGTTACATTAAAAAAAAATTTTTTTTTCTTCTTTCCGATTTTTTATTGTGTTTTATTTCATGTTTTTTTATGCAGATTCCAAATATGTTTTAGTTTTTCTCTAGCATCAACCGTTTTTTGTGTTACTGACGCAGAAAGTATTTATTGGCATCTTCTCATTTTGTATTGTGGTTAAATACTTCCTGCCGTCCGTAACACAAAACAGTCGATCCAGAGAAAGAACTAAAAACATATTGGAATCTACATTAAAATAACAGGAATTAAAAAACAAAAGAAAAATCAGAAGAAACATTTTCTTGTTACAATTGTGATTATCTTAGGTGTACATATATATATATATATATAATATATAAATATATATATATATATAATATTATATAATATATATATATATATAAATATATATATATAATATATAATATATAATATATATATAATATATCGCTAACCTAATTGTAATTTACTAGTTAGTCATCGCTGTGTTCTCCTCTCCTCCTCTTCCTTTTACTCCATCTGGCACAGGCACTTCAAATTCAAGAGGTGCATATTTCAATTCAGAAACACCAGCTTCTCAAAATTCTCATCAGTCAGGGATGACTTCTTAGGCCTGAGAACATTAGAGCCCAAACTGAACAATTTCTCCACAACCGCGGAAGGGGGGACAGGGGTATTGTACTTGATAAAGAGGTCCAACCAGACTTCTCTGTGCTGCTGAGGGAATAGGTATACAGACAGTGGGGTGGTCCTCTTCACCTTCAGCTTGTTCCAAATCTCAAAAGCCTTCTTCAAGTCCTCCTCATGGTGGTCGATAGCCAGAGGCTGGTTGTCATTCGCCTTCAAGTAATGAAAGGGGTCGTTTTCCACCTGCTCCTGCTCTTGGGCGGCACCATCGTTGTCGTGACCAGGAGTCACGTTTATCAGCACCTCACTGATAACCCTCTTCCTGATGATCTCCTTCAAGTCCTCATTCAGGAACTCAACGACTGGAAGTTTGAAATGAGGGCGGAGGGCTGTGGTCTCATCACGTCATGTCTCAACAAATCAGGTGCTCAAGACTCCTTGAAAGGCCACTAAGTTGGTAGGATGTATATATATTATATATATATATATATATATATAATATATATAATATATCTATATATAAATCTATATATATATATAAATATATATAATATATATAATATATAAATATATATATATATATAATATATATATATATATATATAATAATATATTTACATATATATATATAATATAATATATATATATATATATAATATATATATAATATGTATATATATAATATATATATATATAAATATATATATATTAATAATATATAATATATATATTATATAATATTATATATATATATATATATATATATATATATATATTATATATATTATATATTATATATATATATATAATATATATAAGTATATATATATAGTTAGAGTTATGACCGTAATAAATCCAAATTTTTTTAGCCTGTATTTAGAGATATTAATAAACTGTGTTTAATAAATGACATATAATGACAGAAATAATGACAATAATGACAGATAAAAAATATTCCGTACCAATGACAATGAAAATTCTGAAACTTAAGTACATTCAGCACAATCAAAATGTATTAGTTGCAATAAGCTTCAGATTCAAATATTTATCTTTTTTGCATTTCTGGTACAGTTCTTCCATTAATTTCACCCCTCGTTCGGCACAAATATTTGTCTGTGGTATATCTACAACGGATCTGTCAACATTCCAGTGAGTTCAAAGCACTTCATGACTGCAGAGCAATTTAATTCGGAAATTCCATCCATCAATTTCTGGTGAATCTGTGCGTTAAACATTTGGTTAGAAAACCAGGCTTCTTGCCATGTATTTGAGATGAAAGCGCACGGTGTTTCCAGTGAAATTCTCCATTTAGGAAGGAGGAAGTACGAAATAATAGCATATAAAGCACGTGAATTCCATCTGGCATTGTGAAGAGACGGTAATTTTCCCCAATTAATTACGGGGTACGCACTAGTTTCTTTAAGGAAACTGAATGCTCTACATAACTCATACAGAAATCTAAAATCATCTCGCCAACCTGAATTTTGAATAGTTATCATTTCACTCTCTGGCTTGTAGGACTGCTGCAAGATATCGTATTGTTTTATCACTTCGTCCACGAATTCATAGTTGAGAGTTGGTTTGGTAGAAGAAATTGGATTAAAGAAGTCTAACACATGCTTTAAGATTCTATCAAGAATATGATGCTGGCAGCCAATGTACTGTGGCTGACCAAATTCTCATGTGACCATTTCAGTTTTTAATTTTTTAACAATTCCATTCACTCGTCTAGTATTTATTGCTGTTGTGTCACATACGATTATTTTGAAGTTCTTCCATGCATCAAATTGATTCACCAAACTTTGCATTAAAAATATACTGTGATAATCAACAATCACATTTTACTATACCTAATTTCAATCCTCTAAGATTACCACTTGATACTCGTGGTTTGCAATTTGCTTACCGTCAAAACGAAGGCAGAAATATTTCTCTTCTTGCAAAATAGATTTTATTTTACGCTTCGCATCTTCGCTACTTCTTATAACAGCTCGCCAAACACCTGACTGTGATAGTGTTGGAACACTGATTCCATCTTCGGCCAGACTGGAGCAGTAGCTTTATTACTTGAAAGAGATTTTTGTCACCAACTTAGCTGCATGTGATGCTAAACGTTTGACACGTTTTCCTTTGTCATAAGTCATTTAATAAATAATAATTTAAATAATCATTAATAAATAATCATGAGCGATTTTATAAGGATCTACTTTTTTATTTGCTACAGGATACAGCACCGTACATACAGATCTCGTGACACACACTGATACTGAAACGGATTGGTGCGGGAAGTTTTTTTTATGGCCACCTGCAATAATAATGTTTTAGTAATCAGATCACAAAAGTTCATCATTTGCGACAAGAGGGAGATTCAAAAATTCTGCAAAATCTTTTAGTCATAACTGGCGGGAGAGAGGATATAGTATATATATATATTTATAATATATATATATAAATATATATTATATATATAATATATATATATATATAATATATTATATATATATATATATTATATATATATAATAAATATATAATAATTATATATTATATAACCAATAATGTCCAAAATATAATGAATTTATTTCTAATTGTGCCAAATTATTTGGTACATATCTAAAGCTAAATACATGCCTAATATTGGTACTTGTTTTTGAAAATTTAAGAATTTGAAAACAAATAAACCTTTAGGGCTTGTAAGTCCTCTAATTGCGGAATTGGCGGAACTGCATCGCAATTCCGCAATGCTGGAATATTTAGGCATTCCGGCTAACGCAATTCGCTAACTTTTTTTCAAATTATCGCAATCGCAATTCCCGCAATTTTTTTGGTAAGTCCGCAATTGCGGAATTGCGGAATTGCGGACTTAAATTGCGGAACGCACACCTCTGGTCAACAGAAAATAGGTAAAAAGATGCTCCCCTTTACTCTTGGTAATATATTTACCAACTTAAACATAATATCGCTCTTGTTCTCTTGCTATTATTACTATTTTCCAACAATATATATGAACCAGTGTATATCATTTACTCTTGGTGGTTAATAAACAATAGAAAATAGTCACAAATGGGCATCTTTACTCTTGGTGCCTATTTACCAACAGAATAGATTCTAATGTACTACTTGAATGTACTTATTTAACAACAGAATTTGGTACCAAATTGCTTTTTTCTAACTTTTAAAACCTTTTGGTCAGGATAAAGTAGGTAGGAAAGTGCTCCTGATACTCTTAGTACCTATTCAAGAATAGAAAAAAGATACCAACGTGTTTCTTTTATTTTAATGCCTATTCCCTGCTTGTGAAAAAGACATTTTATCATAAATATAATAATGAATCAAAATCTGGCGAAAGCCCTGGATGCAATTTATAGAAAGAGGTTTTATAGAGAAGTTCTCCTCTTTAAAAAAAAAAGGGGGAAGTGCTATTGAAGTGTGAAATATTAAGTTGTTGTTGTTGTTGTTGTTGTTGTTGTTGTTGTTGTTGTTTGTTGTTGTTGTTGTTGTTGTTTTTGTTGTGGTTGTTTTTGTGTTTTTATTGTTGTTTATGCTGTTGTTGTTGTTGTTGTTGTTGTTGTTGTTGTTGTTGTTGTTGTTGTTGTTGTTGTTGTTGTTGTTGTTGTTGTTGTTGTTGTTGTTGTTATTGTTATTGTTTTTTACCACAGAGGCGCAATCGGTAAAACGACCGAGTCGCAAGGTAAGAGGCTCGGGTTCGTTCCCTTGTTCAGATCCTAGGTAAAAAATAACTTGGGCATTTCCTCTCCTAGAAAAGGGCAATTTCTGTAAGGTGCAGACTTTCATAAAAAAAAATCGACTTGGTAACAGAATACAGTGGGCATCAATACCTGCAAATGACTGTTTATACATATACATACATCTGAACCTATTTGATAATGTGATTATAAAATGTTAATAGTAATATATTATATATATGGTATGTATATTAATATATATATATATAGTTATCTGTAATATATATGTATAAAATAAAATAATATATAATAAATATATATAATATTCTTATTCTCAATCTAAATTCTTTTTCAAAGTTTCTTCCATCCATGATTCGTTCTCTTCTCCAATTATTACGATTCCTCTTTCCATCCCTTCCATCCTTCCATCCCTCCTTCTTTCCATCCTTTCCTAATGTGTTTCATTCATTGCATCAAAATAGAAGTGAAATCTTTCATCTCCGATGGCTATATTCTCATTGGCTGTGTTAATTATATATTCTAACGTGAGTTTTTTGTGTATTTTAGCTTTCTTGATTTTTTTTTTTTTTTTAAAGTTTTTTTTATTTTGTTTTTTTTCTTAGGAGATTTCTAACTTATATCCTCAGAAATTTTTTTTTTTTTTTTGTTCTGTTTTTTTTTTTTTTTTTTTGATTTTTTTTTTTTCTTTTTTGAAGGGAAATAAATTTCCCCATCTATCGGACTACGTTAAATGAAAGATTTAAACTTGGTTTAAGATTTCCGATTTGATTTCACATAGTAAATTTGTCTGCATCACTAAACAGACATTTCCTAATGGATAATATCATACTTATATTTGGGAAATAATTTTAAATAATAAAAAAAAACACATGTATATATAATATATATATCATATAATTATATAATAATATATATATATATATATATTATATAATATATATATATATATATATATATATATTTATATATATAGTATATATATATATATATATATATAAAAATATTTAATATATATATATAATATATCTTTATATATATATATATATATATATATATATATATAAATATATATATATATATATATATATTATAATTATCATATATATATATATATGTATATAATACTATATATATATATATATATATAATATA
>JABUQX010057331.1:0-2500 GCA_015478945.1 Trachelipus rathkii
CAGTGGTACATGAAGTATATAAATTGTTTTCATTTATTTGTTTTAAAATAGAGGTCACGTATTGCTATTGCAATATTATTTATTTTTCTTTTGTCTATATACCTAATGTATGCTGCAAGGCCCGGTCAAACCGCTGTAAATATGTTTGTATTGTAAGGAGAAACAATAACCAATGAGAACTCATCTTTTAAGACTTACTTTTAAAATCTGAATTGTCATTGGTCGTTGTTAACAAAGCCATTTATTAGTAATTATTATTTTAATAATTATTATTGATTATTATTATTAATATTTTTAAGCGAATTGCCGAAAGGAATACTGTGTCGTAATTACTTTATATATATATATATCATATATAGTAATATATATACTATATATATATATATATATGATATATTATATATATATAGGTATAATATATATATATGGTTTTTATTATATAATATATAAATTAGTATTTTATTGAATAAATGCATTTTTGTTGAAGGTGTGGAAGCTCATAATCTTCGATTTTTCGTTAGTTCTTTATTCTGATTGGAATGAAAGATTGTCATTTCTTGAGAAGTAGTATGATATTACAAGGAATACCAATCACGCCTTCCCTTCAGATCTCTTGTATATATTTGTTTTACTAAATTAATTAATACATATATACATCATTTTACTTGCTGTTTTTAAGGATTGTGATTCGTTAAGAGGCGTAATCTATATTACTTAAATTCATATAAATAGTAAAAATAAGAATAATTTTGATCTTTCCGCTTTTCATTGTTGTTAACTAAAGTTGTATATAGTTGGTACCTATACAAATGCCTTGTATGTCTCGATCAATTTTATTATATGTTAGATTGTGTATATTTTCGTAACCAAGAAGTGCTTTATTTTGTGTTATATTAGAAAAAAAAAAATAATATTTTGTTTTAAATTTAATGTGGTGATATAATTTTCAATGTGTAAAATATTGCCGTTTTGTTTATTGTAAAAGATTAAGGTAATTAAGTTGTGTTCATAAAGCAATTGTGAGTAGTTGTATTTTTTATATGCATTGGTATTTCAAAGTGTCGTCTGCAGCTGTGCAGTAAAGAGTATTGCGTTTGATATCATTGCTAGATGTTACTGGCAGGTAAGGTTTGTATTTATTGTAATTATTTTCTGAAGTTTCGCAATTAATATTGTGGTGATAAATATAAAACAATTGTAAGTTTGATATTTTATTTACATTAACATATGGTTAATGTTGTATATTCACAATTTTTGTTTTGCAACAAAGGATTTAATTTAATCACTAATAGGCAATCTCTTGTGGGCATATAAGAGAACAGTTATAGTAAATAGTCAGCTGATCCTTTATTATTTGGTCACACTGACGAATCGATGTTTTTTGTAAATTTCAAATCTGATTAATTTTCAAGTAAAGATTTAAGATTACCTATCAAATCAATATGCTTATTCATTTTTGTTAATATATTTTTATTAATTTCGTTATAATTTTGGCATAAATGTTTATATATTTTAGATACCTATTTATGGGAGGATATGTATAAATTTAATGTAGAGCATAATTTGTGTTATTGTTAAACAGATGTTATTGCATAATATACATTGATGCACATATAAAGGTACATATTGTGCGATGACGATATGTAGGTGTCGTTGATCTATATCTGCAAGGTATATTAAAGCATAAAAATATTAATTAATATTTGATTATTCTGAATTCTATCCATTCGTTCTGGTGTACGTAGATTTCTGTTGACATCGCATTCCCTGTCCAGTGAAAAAAAGAACACTTTGTTTTGTATAAAGGCAGTACGTATTCATTTTTTTTTATAAAGTATGTTTTGATAATTTATTCCAGTAGTTTCCTTGAGTGTTTCCAAAGGTAGTTTATATCTTATATTCGATTCCAGATATTCAGCATAGCTATTATTTTAGGTCTAAGACATTGATTTCTGATCAAAACATTGATGCTAAAACAGTAAATTCATTGCTACGAGTATATATTGACTGACGGTTTTCCATATAAGCAACGAACCCGTTCGATAACCGTTGTTTCACTTGAAGGACCTTCAGGGAGAGATACGTTGGTGAGTTTTTGAGTATAAAATTGCATTGTAATAGTATTGCACAGGCCGGTAACTCATTCGACAGGAGGTCTGAATACTGATACGATATAGTTTGAGAATCTTGGAAAGTGTTAGTTGGTTGTATTGTCACGGGGCCTGGCCAAGGAATTGTTTATGGCTACTAGAAAAGTAAGTTTAATGACATATAATTAATATCTATGACAACAATCCATTACATATAATTATATATATATATATTATATAATGTATATAAATTAATAATATATATATATATATATATATATATATTATATATATATATATATTTTAGTATTATATATTATATATTATTATATTATATATATAATTTATATATATATAATTATATATATATAATTATATATATATTTAGGGATGACCAAAAAATGATCGAA